>VWZP01009052.1:124660-227438 GCA_013396995.1 Dicaeum eximium | reverse complement strand
ACAGCCATTGTCCAGCTGCAAAGTGCAGGGTGCCACAGCCTGCAGAATCCCAGAGTGGTTTGGGGTGGAAAGAACCTTAAAGCCCACTCAGTGCCACCCCTGCCATGGCCAGGGACACCTTCCATAGCCCAGGTTGCTCCAAGCCCTGTCCAGCCTGGCCTTGGACACTTCCAGGGATCCAGGGGCAGCCACAGCTTCTCTGGGCACCCTGTGCCAGGGCCTCTCCACCCTCACAGGGAACAATTCCTTCCCAATATCCCATCTAGCCCTGCCCTCTGGCAGTGGGAAGCCATTCCCCTTGTCCTGTTACTCCAGGCCCTTGTAAATAATATTTTATTACTTCTAGAATTAAGCTTTGCTAATTGAAATTCCCCCCAAAAATAGGAAATGACAGAAAAACAGAAGTGAATTTTAAGCTGTTTAAGCTTTTTTCCCTGCCTTTTATTGGTCTTGGCTTTTCACCTTTGCATTTTTTTGGAGAAATGCTTGATTTTCTTTTTTACTGTTCCAGTATATTGGTAACTTTGGCCCCAGTATCATTAAATAAAGGATGTGTCACGTTGCAATGTAGATTCAGGAATGAAAGAATTTCCAGTTCATGTTTCCATACGCTATGAGCATACCCTGGGAAATATTAAATCCGTCTGTATGATGGTTTAGGAATCTTTTTTATTATCATTTTTAATGCAACCTATTCATTCCATCCTTGTTGCTATATCCTGCTTATTACATGCCATTTCCATCTGCCAAAAGGGCCCAGTGGTTTGATTTCAGATTGCACCCAGAGCCCTGCCTAGGAGATAAATCAATTGTTTGCCCTTTCCAAATTCCCAAAGACTTTTCTCCCCAGTCTGTGAGGTTTTTTTCCTAACACAGACATAGGAACCCTTCCACAGCAAATTTCCCCTCCCTCGCTGGGGTGGAATACAAACGAGCAATTAAGCAAAGCTCTGTACTTTTAGCACTGGTTTTCTACCCCCTGAGTCTGTAATAGGCTTTGACTCAATGATTTATCTGTCTTTACCCTATCTGGAGCAGGATTTCAACCAAGTTAAAACAATATAAGAGTTTTCTCGGAGAGAAAATGGCAGGGAAAACTCCAAGCCATTGCCTGAAAGGCCATTAATGTCTGTCAGGGAGAGAAAGGTTATTTAATGCCAGAGGAATTGATGCTGTAACTTGGGCCAGTCCAAATGCTCATCCCTCTGGTGAGATGATAACCTTCTGTTCTGAGAATTAATTTATGAATCCTCTTTGGAGCTGGAAAACTTCTCCAATTACTGCTTGTAGCAGGCACCAGCAAACAGTCTCACATTGGAGGAGTTGGGAAAAAAGGAAAAGTTGGGTGATTCTGGATTACTGTTGGCTTTAATTTCTGTTTTTTTCTTATATTTATATGTTATAGTACATTGGCATGTTCTCATATTTCATGTAAACACGTATTTTACAGTATTTTGGCTTTTTGGTGCTTCCTGAGGCGTCACAGATAACATCTCCAGCAGACATTGCATGTTACACACTCAGATCCTGCTGGGAACATTCCCACTGTCATTACCAAGGTGCTGAGAAGTGCACACCACAGAATTTTTGTCCTCATTGTCACAGCGCTGAGCAGGATGCAAAATTGAAAACAAGCACAGCAATATCTGATTGGCAATATCTGAGTGTTTCAGAGCTGCTCACGCTCCTGTGGTGGACTCAGCAACACAAAATAAAATTTCTCTGGCAAATTACCTACCATGAGTACAGTACACATTGAGTAGCCAACACATAAAAGAGGAAAGGGGAAAGGGTGAATCTGTTATAAACAGAAATGGTCCTGGTATTGAAACCTTTTTTAAAAGACTACTGAAGACAGCTGGAGTTTGCCCCCACTGAAGAATCCCAGAACCATTAAGGTTGAGAAGGAGGTCCAGGATCAGAATTCCCACCTTGTCACTGAGTGCCATGTCCAGTCCTTGCTTGGATGCCTCCAAGGATGACGACTCCACCACCTCCCTGGGCAGCCCCTTCCAATGCCTGACCACCCTTTCCATGCAGAAATTCCTCCTGAGAGCCACCACAACCTGAGTGTACCCACACAAATCATCCTTGGCTGAAATTGCTTGTGTTTGTATCAAGCTTTAATGTGTGTTAGTGGAAACCATTGGATCTATCCCTCCATCTTTTCCCTCCTTTATATGCCCACCTGGGAAATATGGAGAGCGTAAAACTCTTGCTCAGATCAACTTTCCTTGGCAGAAATATTTTTATTATCCCTCTATTTCTCAACAGCGAGCAGAAACGTGGAGGAAAACTAGTTCCATATAACGAAACCAATTTGCTTCCTCCTCATTATATTCACTGGGATTGCATTTCAGCAGTCAGGAAGATGGAAGGGAATATTAAAACCTTTAGATAACTGTCGACAATTATGTGAGGTTCAAAATGCAGCCCATAAAGGGAGGGTGTCTCTCCTGCTGCAGGGTTTGTGACTGTCCAAGCAGCAATATACAGGTATAATTCCAGTGGCTGGATTCCCTCATCATCCAAATCCAGCAGAAACCCACTGGAGCATATAAGTTTCCACTCTTCTCAGTTAAGGGCAATTAGTGCTGCTGTGCACAGGAGTGAGACAGATTGTTGTGGCACCAGAGACAAAACAGATTCCAAACAGGAAACAGAATGTGGCTCTAACATCCTTAAGTGTTGTTTATGGCAAGTCATAAATGCTCTGCACTGTGTTTATCTGAAATTTATGGTGTTCTCAAGTGAGAACTGAAACTTGCCAAAAAGGAAAAACAAAGTAGAGAGAGAGAAAGAGAATTATACCAGCAAATACAGCAAGTGATGCTTCTACCTAATCAGGTTATTACAAAATCTACCTTTCCAGATGAGAGCTGATTGCAGCTATCAAAGCTAAAACACACCTGCTCTCCCCTGCTCACTCAGTACACAACAGAAAGCCATGGAAAAGCACTTTGGGAGTGAATTCAAATATTAACCTATTTTAAAGTGTTTTCTTTTATCAGGGAGAAATTTAAAATCAGTAATTTTACGGGTTGAGATGCAGGCTCAGATTTAGATCAGGACTAGAAAAATTAAGATTTGAGAGGAGAATTTCCTGTTGTGTATTTTAGGGGTTGCTAGATGGGAAGAGTGTTTTTTTCTCTTGAGCACACTCAGTTCTAAATCCTCAGTGCTAAGATTTCAGTGAAGGTCAAGAAAACTCAAGGTTCAAGTGCTGGTTTTCTTCAGGTGTGTTGATAGTTTGAGGGCTGAGGAAAGGATTCAATTCAAAATCCAAAAATGTTACCTGGACCTGAGACAGGACAGCTGATTGAAGAGCAGGAGCTGTCTCCCATGGAAACTGTTTGGATTTAAGGGTGTACGTGTTGCTTGGGATAAAAAAGCAGCAGGTTCACAAAGGACCTGAGTGTTCCATGTCAAAATTCTTGGAAGGGAGCTGATGTTGGACAAGCACAAAGAGCTGCCTGGACAGAAAGGCCCTGGTGCTCCAAGTCAGATTTGGAGGAAAGGAAAGTTCAGAGTTCAGGAGGTAAAATTATTATTGTGTGCTCCTGGAGCTGAAGGAAGCAAAAAAGCCTTTTGGTCCCTGGGGCAGTAATGGTGCCAGTGGGAAATGTGAGTCCCTAAAGTCACATTTAGTCTTGGGTTATGGAAGGGCTTAGGTTTAGGAAAAATGGTGAGGAGGAAGCAGCTTGGCTCAGCCTATGAAATAAACTGTTACAGCCCTTCCTCAGGCCACAGCCAGGGGAAGACTTAGATGACAAAAAATAGTTAATTTGGTGAGAAGACCACCCTATATGCTCTATATCTACCTGGGGCTGATCTGTGTCATCTTAGGAAAAAAAAAACATATAGCACCTGCCTGAAGTTTTAATTTTGAGTTTGTTTGCTGCTGGTTACTCCTGCCTGCATTTACAGGGTCATGAAGACAGCTGAGGTCAGCTGTTCCCAGGAGACAGCAGCTTATTTGGAGGATGAAGTAGTCCTCTGAATCTTTTTATTATTTTTTTTTTCAATATTGCTTAAAAGATGACCTCTGTAATAAATAGGCTTCTAAGGTACTGGAGGCACAATGAAGTGATTAGGATTAAATAACTTTTATTCCCCCATTACTAAGTGGGTCATAGCACTGCTGTGCTTAAGGGGGGTTTAAAATGACCATTTGATGAGATATTCCTCATACTACTGTTATTCGAAAATCCTGAATTCATTATTCCGCCCAAACTCCCAAAGACTACATAATTTATTGCACTTATATTAACATGCCTTCTGGAAGTACAAAAGTAAAGAAGAGTATACTCAGGCACAGAATATATTTCCCCTAAACCACAAATTGAACACGGAAAATCTGATTTGAATTTCGTAGAGCTGTGACTGGGAGAAACACGAGTGAAAATAATGATCTTTCGTAAAAGTGTTGGCTTGCAAGTTGATCTGAAAGTTCCCAAAAAGGAGTCACAGGGCAGAGCAGAGCCTCTCTTATTGGTGGCTGTTTCCACATCTGTGTCACCCTGATTTGCAGCCTTCTTGTTTTCATTTCTGTGATGGAGTTTCTCACGCTGGTTTATGCAAACACAGCACATGTTTTGTTAACTGTGTTTTTGTTTTCATTCCTTTCTCCTGGGCAGAGAAGGTTTCATGGACCTTTTCCTTGACCAGTGTGGTTGGAGAGGTGGTGACCTCATCCTCCAATCCACAGTCATTCCCAAAACCCTGTGTAACACTAAGTGTAAATAAAACTTGGCTTTTTCCTGCCTTGACAGGAGCAGTGTTGTGTGGTTCTTGTGCTCCAGTGAGACACATCTGCACCTTTTATTCTTCTTTAATTGATGAAGATATTGATAAAGAGAGCCATGCCAAGTGTCACTGTCATCCCCCTTTGGGTCACTTTGCACAGAGCTCTAAGTCCTTTACCAACTATTTTCATCACAGACAAAAAAGCCAGATATGTTCACCTGCCTTTGTGCAGTGGTGACCCTAAAATCATCCTCATGGAGTCAAAATGAGTTAGAATAGCCAAAATCTTGGCTTTTATGTCCAGGGAAAAAGTGACTGTGTGAAACTTGGCTGGAAGAATTAACTGTGGTACTCACCTGGGGAGCTGTTCAAACCCTTCTGGATCCATGGATTTCTTATGCTTGCTTGATTCTATTAATAGACACCATGTCTCACCCAGCACCTGCTATTTTAATCCTCTTTTTTTTTTTTCTTTTTAAATAAACTTCTCTCTAAAGCAAAAAACCTGCCACAATGACAACTTTTTCCTTGACACATACTTTTTTTAACATGTATTTGCAGCATCACCCTGGTGTCAGTAATGGTGCCACATTTCTCCAGCTCTCCCTAAGGGCCATTGTAAATGAAGGAGGCCAATTAAACATCCTGACAGGTCTCTTTAGTCCATTCTGATTTTATTCCATAGATGCTTCAAGTCTGTTCTTCAGCTGAAGAGGGTAAAGCTGTGCCCAAGTCACCATTTCCCAGCTGGAGAGCTCTCCCCATCAGAGTCACGAGCCCAATAGCCTTGTTGGAAGGTTTCCTTCCACATGTCTACAAGCCCAAATTAACTGCTGCAGTTAATTCAGTTAATTAGCAGCAGTGCTGCCTCAGAAGTGGAGAAAAGCAGTGGCTGAGTCTTTTCTCACTTTCTCCTGAGTCTTTTCTCACTTTCTCTACAGGATCATACCATGGAAGAAGATTATTTACAAGGGATGGAGGGACAGGACACAGGGAATGGCTTCCCACTGCCAGAGGGTAGGGTTAGATGGGATATTGGGAAGGAATTGTTCCCTGTGAGGGTGGGCAGGCCCTGGCACAGGGTGCCCAGAGAAGCTGTGGCTGCCCCTGGATCCCTGGAAGTGCCCAAGGCCAGGTTGGACAGGGCTTGGAGCAACCTGGGCTAGTGGAAGCTTTTATTTAGGTGATCTTCAATGTTTCTTCCACCCCAAACCATTCTGACATTCTGTGATTTCCTCCTGACAAGCTGCTGTGCCCACACTTGATAAATGGGACACTGAAGTGATGCACCTTCCATCCCATGCTCATCCAGGCTCATCCCATGCCCAGTCAGGGTCCTGTCCTGGTTCATGCCTCCTTTACACTGAAACTTGAGGAGTGTGGAATGTCCAGCCTGACCTCTGCACGGATGACAGGGCTCACTCACTGTGTCCTGCCAGAGCCCAGAGGCAGTGACAATCACAGCATGACAGTGACTCTGCACAGGACAATCCCCTCATGGGAGCCACACTTCATCTTCCTGCGTGTCCTCCAAGCACTGCCTCAGCCTCTTGTCCACAGCAGCCAGGTGACACTGCTGGTGTGGCTTTGGCCCATGTCCCAGAGCACAGTGCCAGGCCCTGGGCAGGCTTTGGCTGGTGGCAGCAGTTTGGGGATGGTCACTGTGCTCTGAGTGAGGAGGGGTAGGGCAGCCTAGCCCTCCCCTAAACCCCAGGGCTTATTCAGTTCCCTGTGGGGTGGGAATATCTCCCACAAGACACCAGCTCCTGCCTTGAACACAAGAGGACACCTGATGTTGCAGGACTAAAATTAGATTTTATGAACACCTCCACCAATATTTTGTCTGACTGATCTTTCCTTACAAGCCTGTTGTGATGATGCACTGCAGGTAGAAATTATTCTTTTTTAAATCTCTTTTTTTTTCTGAGCTGTTTATGTGACAAGTGGCTGTTGGTGTGGCACTGCTGTGTTTGGTGGATGTATTAAGTGCCCCAACAAGACTCTGCAGTACCATTATCCATTTGTCTTCCAGCTGTATCTTCATGAATTTGTCTTTCAGTTTGCTAGCAGCTTGTAGTATGTGACACAGAGGTTTTTATTGAGAGTCCTGTTATGTATTCCTTGAACTGCTGCTCCTGGGCACCAGCAAACACCACTGACCACCTTCATTTTACACTGTATCTGTCACCCTCTTCTCCCTCTGCTCACCCAGCTCTTCATTCAGTTATTGCCATATACTTTGTCTCATTTTGCCTCATTGACTGCATGAATTCCTGTTTTCTTATTGATTGCCAATGTATTTGAGAAGTAAAATCTTCAGCAGATCCATCTCAGTCTCACATTAAACCACAGAGTCATTTTTTTCTAATATTCAGCAACCTCTCTTTGATGAATTGCTGCTTATGGAAAGGAAGCTGCCAAGACCAGTGGGCTTTGGGGTTGAAATCCCTCCTTCCTGGCCCTGGAGTTTCTCTTGTAATCCCTCCTTCCTGTCCTGGAGTTTCTCCCCCCACTTACTCTGATAGACACAAATGCTGCTGGTTCCCAGCCCCTCTCAGCCCAGGCTGGTTCTCCTTCAGCCTTCAGCACTGCATTTCTCCACCTAAATTGCCACTCAGATAAACATCCTGTTCCTCATTATTATCCTCCATTAGCTCCTATTTTGCAGAATCCACACCCAAATTTGGTATTTCTGATGTTATCCCCACAGTGACCTTGCCTCCCTTGGCTGTTCCCATTTTGGGAGACAGGGAAGATGCAGGTTCTTTCATTCTAGGGAATGATTCCACACTCAACACCAACTGAAAAATTAATCACAAAATCACAGGATCATTAATGTTGGAAAAAACACTTGGGATCATCCAGTCCAACCTTGAACCAAACCTGAACTGTATCTCAAAGTACCACATGCACTCATTTCTTTAATCCTTACAGGGATGTTGACTCCACCACTGCCCCAGGCAGCCCCTTCCAGGGCTTGACCACTGTCTCAGTGATGAAATTTTCCCTGAGATCACTGATCAAAGTGCTGGCAGAGAATAAATCAGAGTTTTTATACCTCACTGCAGCTTCAGGAGCAGTGCCAAGCTGTGAGGTGGTGCCTCTGCCTCCCAGAGGGGGTTTGTGGGTGCATCCGAGCACATCACCCTTTGGATACTACCTGCTCCCATGGCAAGTCAGAAAAGCTGGAAATCTGACAGAAAGGCACATTCCACAACCAAAATCATGCAGAAGCCACCTCTGCACACAGCTTTGTCCATTGCCCAGGTAATTCTGGTCATGTCCTGCTGGATTGCCCTAAAACAGCTCTATGGGGAATAGTTGAAAGTTAATATTTCACTGAGGGAAAAATACCTGTATTAACCTTCCCTTTACAACAGACTTCACAATTAGAGTTTCTACCATTTTCCTGATTCCTGATATCAGGGCTGAGAATGTGATACTGTGCTGATCCAGCTGTGTTATCTCACTGCCCACAACCAGATGTCTTATCACCCTCACTGCTCCTGTGTTGTTTCACCACACTCCTGAATTAGAAATAGATGTTTCTTAAGGAAAAAAATGGCTAAAATTTTCCATAACTTATTCAGTGCACAGAAGAACATCATTCAGTGAATACATTTAAATCCACCCCAGACAGAAGTAGTTGTTAAAATCCTTGGAATGCAGAATTAGCTTCTAATTTTAGAAAAACAAAAGTCATTATCTGGACTTGTGAAACGCAGGTCCTACAGAAGTAAGGCTGATAAATTGCTTCAGAATCTCTTTTCTTATTACTTTCAGCTACATAGTTTGGAAATAAATGATACATAACACTGCAGGAAAAATGTATTTAAGTAATGCAAAGGTACATGCATATATATATACATATAAGTAGAAATATGGATATCAATAAAAATATGCTCTAATAACAGATGTAGGCAAGAAAGCATGTTTATCATAACCTAATTCCATAATACAATAGCTCCTTTCACATCCATGGGATGACTGTACTCATGGATCTGGTCCTGTAGCTTCCAGTGTGCCAATTAATTTTTATCAGGCAAGGAATGGTCTTTAAACATGAAAGAAATAAAATTAATTAAAACACACATTCCCAAGTCCACACAGATGATATCTAGCTGCATCTTTGCCCACTAGAAGGAAAGAAGCCTTTTCCATCTGAAACAAACACAAATTCATAAAATAGGGTGCAGAAGTGTGGGGAATGATTCAAATTTGTACATATCTTTGCATGTGTTCCCCTAATAAACGTTACTGGACAACATTCATAAAAACAAGAGGGGAAAAAAACCCAAAAGAATGCTGATGCTCAAGGTGAATGTTGATTAATTCAACAGGGCATTTCTGATGGTAATTATTAATAGTTAATAATTATCTGAACAGACTGTATTTTTCAAAAATGCTCCAAAAGTGACATAGAATGTCTCTGACAGAGCTGGTGTCACCTGAAAAAAGTCTGAGTGCCACTGTGGGTTAAAGAAAAGGATTTTTGGAGCTGTAATTTTTCAGTAGATGAGTGGATTCTCTTGATGTGGGAACTTTGGGAGAAGAAATGTTTCTGCTGCAGGAATGTTAAAGCTGGGTTTGATCAGATCTTCTGTCCTCTGTCATCCTGAACGTGATGAGAAACCTTCAACCATGCAATTACTGCCTCAATCTTCCATTTTCATGCTTCTGAAACAGGGACAGCAACAGACATTCCTGTAAAAACATCTCTAAAGAAATACAATCATACTTAACACTTTTGTTTTAGGAAATATGTTGTTTGCAGAGCTTCTTCACTCTCCATATTGACCTCTTAGGAGCATCAGCTGAATTTTATCTTTTTTATAAATTGGTGGATGTGATTTCCTGAGATGAGTGTATTCCTAACAATCCTTTGGACCTCTGTGTTGCACCTCATCTAAATAGCTGAGCCCTAAAGGGAGAGATATGCCCCAATGATGGGCCAGAACACAGTAATTTAATATAAAAATGAATGTTAACCTCTGTAGGCTTCACTTAATGTCTGAATCTACAGAATTATTTTGGGGTTTTTTTATGAAAGCTGTTTCCAAGGCAAGTAAATCTGATTTTTATTTCCTCTAACAGCCTGAAAACAACTTACTTTCATGTTTCTTGGTTGTTGCTTCTCTTCTTGAGTCAGTATGTAGGGAATCATGTACCATTATTGGGAAAAAAACACTCCAAACTCCAGAAAACCAATCCTGAAATGATGCAGCAATGTAATATGGGAAATTATATATGATTCCCAGGCAGTTTTAGCTGAGAAAACATCCAAAGTTTGGAAACAAGATCAGAGAGTATTTTTACAAAACACCTTTGACAGAGGAATGGAAGCAGAGCCCCCAAGTAACCTCCAACTAAAATGGTTTCGATGTAAGACAGGTCAAAAATGGATCTCAAGCAAAGGAATGAGCAAAACCTGGGAAGAATTAAATCCTGAGTCTCTCATCAGTGAGACAGCTCCTGAGAGAGGAAGAAATGCAGCCACCACAATTCCATGCAGGATCCTCACACGTTGAGGGCACAGTCGAAGAAGAGGCTTAAAATACTTGTGGGAGGCAGTCTCTGGGGAAAAGTGCTGCTGGAAGTGCTGGGGTGTTGTGACTATGAGATTTTCACACATATTTATCAGACCCCCTAAGAAAGGAGCCAGAAATAACACAGAGATTAATTAACAAAGCTGCCATCAGGCTCCTAGGCTAGGGAGGGTGGTGTCATCACTGGCACGCTCTCCTAATTTCAAGGAGAAGTAAAGATGCTCTGAAATATTCCCATTTCAAGTGCACCTAAGGAAAGAACTGCTTGAATTTCAGCCCAGACCAAGGGAAAAAAAGTCCCATACAAAATAAAGTTCCATTCTCCCAAAAAATATTCAGAGAGGCAAATATTGAATATGTAACAGTCTGATAAGTGCAGGAATTAACTAAGATACAGAGGGGTGGGGGAGATATCACTGTGCTCTGGCAAAACTTGGTGGATACAACAGAAATCCAAAATGTGAGGGAATGGCTGGCTAAGGACATTTATTGTCAAGAAAGAGAGTTCTGCAAAGCAAAAAATAAATTTGAACCTGAATATATACATTAATAAGAAGAACATGGCTGAGATTTGAGAGCAAATGGAAGAAATAACTTTGAAGGGGAAAAAAAAAAAGGCACAAGAGAGACAATTGCAAAAATCTCATTTAGCAGATGTCCATGAAACCTTCAGCCACAGATCATAGCAGAAATGAGGTAGCTACAAAAGCAAGCAGGCTAAACCCAAACCTGAAAGGGAGTTCATGAGGATTTCTAAAGATCAATGGAAAATGTACACAAGTGAGAGCCAAGGAAATTACCCACAGCCACAGGAGCAGCCTCCTCTCCTCACACACCACCATGGCCAGGGCCCCTGGAGCACTTCTCTCCATATTTTTATCCCATTTTCCAAATGGAGTAATCATCCTGAGTTCTTACCAGCAGCTGTGGGGATGAGGAGCACGGCCTGGAGCCACTCACCAAATGTAGCCTTATAATAACCAAAGAAATTAAAGCAGCAGAGATGCCTGCACAAGGAAGCCTTCTGCAGGAAGCTGCTCACATAATTATTATTGGATTATTTGTTTTGTGCTCACGTTAATTAGCTGCCAATGTCCATTTTGTGTCTCCAGTGTTATCTGACAGCTGAGGATCTTCAATGGACAGCTCCTGGAAAGGAGCTGAATAAATAACAACAACAACAGCAATAATAACAGCAGCAACAACAATAACAATAATTCTGTAATCCGTTTGCCTTGGTGTTTCTATTCTCAAATTCCCTGTGAAGTGAAAGCTCGTTCAACCTGAGGCTGCTCCTAAGATATCAAACATATATTTTGTCTGAAATTCCTCACACCACCAGTCTGAAAAACATATTAACAGAGCAGGGCATCCCATACGATTCTTGAGGATGAGGAATTTGTTTCCATGACTACTTCGATGCAGCCTGGAAAATTTTCCTACACCTAGAGGAAATTTCTAGAGACCCTTGATCCTGCTGGAGGACTCGATAGCACTGGATCCTGAGAAAGGGGCACAGCAGGCTGCAGCATTGTAGGACATCCTTATTTCATCCTTGAGATAAAATCCTTATTTCAGGGGAGAGACACCAATTGCTCACTAATATTGGATAGGTCAAGACTGGTGGTGGCTTGGGATCCAGTGGAATTCATGACCTCAAGGGATATAGGACAGGAAAAATGTTTAGTAAATCCCCTAGAACTTAGGAAAGTGAATATTTAGCTGTTTAAGGAACTTTTTTTTTTCCGGAACAAACCCCACAAAGCTGGTGACAGGGCAGCAGAACTGCCACTGTCACAGTTCAGTAGCAAAGAGCACCCCAAAATGTCAGAGGAATTTTGGGTGGTGAGCCAAATTGGCAAATTTTAGATTAAATTTAAAGACAACTCTTTAGGTAGCCTCAAAGGCAAATAAACAATAGTAAGAAGTCATCACCAAGATATCCAAAGTGTATCCAGCATTCTGAGAAAAGACTCCAGTGGGGATCAAAGCTGCAGGTGAACCAAACAGGAGGTTGGGAAGGTTGGGGTTTTTTCCTAGACTGGGAAATCAGTACAGAATTTGTGTGCTGCAGCTGTTATTTATAATGTCAAGATTTACAACTTGGTTGCATTTGAAATACCAGCCAGTGATGGCAGAATGAAGTAGAAAGGGCCTTATCAGAGGTTTGCAGTGACACAGAACATATGGGAGCCTCCAGTGTCCTGCACACAGGGAAAGCTCTGACATCTGTTCAAAGGGATGGGAGCAACACCTGAATAAAGCAGTGCAGTTTGCAGCTGCTGGAATGGGCTTTTCAGGGGAAAAAAAATAAGAGCTCTGTGCTCTGATTCAAAGCAGCTTTTAAAACAACATGCTGAGAAGAAAAACCAAAAAAGCTTATTTTACATCTTCTTTTAAATTAATGCCCTGGATTGCAACCAGCAATTCAAGGTACAGAGGTAGATTTGTGAAATAAAGGTGTGAGGATTCATTTTATCAGGGAAGAAATTGAAAAATTCAGTGTATACGTTGTTCAATTTGAAATACCTTTGTGGAGTGGAAATTCCTGAACTGGTATGGCAGTGTTCCTGAAATGTCACATTATTCTGGAGTTGCTCATCACATACAGAAGGGTCTGGTAATTATTTTTGATAGGTTTGGTGTCATGCTGGCCCTCATCAGTTCATTAGACTCTTTCACATCAGATCATCATCACAGTTAAGTCATTTAAGAAAGTAAATTGAAAACATATTATGCATAAAATGTCAATCTACTGCCGTGCTCATTTACAATCATTAAAGATGTGCATATCTCCATGCAGATATGTGTATTTATATAGCAGTAGTAGATTGCAGGAGATTTTATAAAGCATAATGATCAGTAGCTCTGTTTTATCAATGGAGAAATAGCAAAAGGCAAATTATTCAACAGCAATTTTCATACAAGATTCATTATCATCCAGTGGAAGGATTAAATTGAAATTTCATCACTGAAATTTCAATTGAAATTGAAATTTAAATGCATTTTTAGGAAAAAAAATAAACGGAGCAGAAACCAGATTTAATATTAAATGAAAGCATGACAAGCTTGTTGGCAAGATCCTACTACTTACAGGACAGTTAAGGCACAACAAGAAAAACAAAACAAAACAAAACAAAACAAAACAAAAAACCCCCAAACATTAAAAAAAAAAAAAACAACAACCAAGCAATCACAACAGAAATGAACTGAGAACTCTGTGTGTGTGTATAGGTGTGACAAAACACTGTGAAGGCAAGGATAAAAAGGAACATGGCCCAAAAGCTTAAGAGTATTCAAACTTAACAGTACTTAACCTAAACCTGACAATTTAACAAAGGAACAACACTTAACTTATACCTAACTTAACTCATACCTGCCACATCCAGATGTTTTTTGAACACTTCCAGGTGTGCTGACCCCATCACTGCCCCAGGCAGCCTGTTCTGGGGCTTTCCATGAAAAAAAGTGTCCCTAATACCCAACCTAAACCTCTCCTGCATAACTTGAGGCTGTTTCCTCTTTTTCTGTCCCTTGTTGAAGAGCCCAACCCTGACCTGGTCCCACCCTCCTGTGAGGGAACTCTGCCAGAAGCCAGGTGAGTGTGAGACTAGGAGAGGGAAAAATCAGGGGAGGATTTGGCCATTCCAATCCATATCACCACCAAACAAAAACATTACAGCAAGAGCAAAAAGGTTTTAAGAAGTTCAAGGATCCCATTGCATAAATTACCCAATTTTTTTCTCTACTTTCTCTTCTCTGAGAGAGGGAGTGTTTCTAATTCCCATTTTTCACCAGAATTTCAGAGAATGAAGAAATAAAATAAAAAAGCATGTTCAGAACAATTTTTTACCCCAAAGCAAGTTGGGCATAAAATGCTCTAGGAACTTCCTCAAACTAAATTTCATCAAAAAAGTATTTAATTTCTCAAGTCTCAAAGTGTTTGTTTGGATGCAATTGGAAGGAAATTTGTGAGCATTTCAGGAAGTCTGGTGCCACAGCCCCATCTTTGCACCACTGCTGAATCTGCACCAGTGGATTTAAAAAGATTCTGATTTGGGCTCAAAAAATGGGAAAATCTTTTCCCCTGGAAACTTTGTTTTGCATTGGTGTGCAGAGCTCTCAATCATTTCCAGCTCCATATGAAAGCATCTCAGCTGAGCTCTGACAGCAGTGCCTTTTTTATGGGCAGATGTTAATCCAGAGAAAAGTAAATGCAGGAAAGGTTGAGCTGCCCTCGGGAATGATTGACTGCCATGACTGGGAAAGGTGTCCCAAGCCTGCAGATCTGTGATGGACATCACTTTAATTATTGAGCTGGGAGTGTCAGCTCAGCAGCCACACAGTGCCTGCTCCCAGCTGGAAGCTGAACAGAAATGTTCCCAGAATTGTCTCATGGAATTATATGGGACACCTAAGGGAGAAATGTGGAAGGGATCAATAAATGTCAAGACAGAAACCAAAATTTCAACTCTAAGCTCAGTACGTTTTTCTTCATGTTTTCTTGAATGATACTGAGGATGCAAACCCATTTTTTTTAATCAAATCTGGTTCAAGTCCTCCACAGAAATGTTCCCTAAATATCAGATGAAATGGATACACTGAAACAGGCTCCAGTGCTCAGAGTGTTAATAGCATTCCCTTCCTCTTTCTATTCATATTATTTAATAAAAAATTGCTGTGAAACAAATAAATTAAATCTTCAAGCACTGATAATGACATTGACCCCAAACCCCAAACTAAATAAGGAATAAATCCAAGTATCCCTGCCTGAGGGACATCGTAGCTATTTCTTGTCTTGTGAATCTGCAGCTTTTCAGACCAAAAGCACTGACTTTATCAAGTAGAGAGTTCCATTTTAATCCTTTCCCCTTGTTTTTGTTGAATTTCTTCTTCTCTGCCTGTGCCAGGTGTAAAAACAGAATAGCTGTGTAAGAGTCTTTGCTCAAAATATGACAGCTCAAGTGACAGAATTCCAAAGATGCACCAGATCCATCACCAGATTTAGAACTGGAATTAGAGCTGCTTGAATGGATCTACTCTACTCTACTCAAAAGCCAGTGATAAACTTAGTTTTCTAAAATGGAGTTTATATTGAAATTAATTTTGTATTTTAAATTGGGGGTCTGATTTCCAGATGGCACTTACAAAGAACTTTTTAAATTAGTTCCCCTTTTTATTTTTATTGCAAATACAGGAAGTGAAGTTTAGGAGGGATGGATGAAATTCATCCATTTGTCACTCTCAAATAGAGGGGTCTGAACACTCAAAACTACACAGGTAACATTCCAGCTGACTGTTGTTCATCTGGGCTGGAGTGAAATCAAGATTTGAACTTGTTTAGAGGGAGACTTAGGAAAATTAATGCTGTAAAAAGCATGGAGATTGTGCCATTAAAAATATGATCCAGTTCTGAGAAATTAGATCATATAAGCCAAAAGGAAAACGTATTTTCCATTGCTTCTCCCACTCCTCAAATTTCCAGTAAAATGTCTATTAAGACAGTCTTTTATGACCTTTTTATGCAGCTTTGGTAACATTTTCTGCACTTAACTTCTGCACATCCCCTAATTTTACTGCAGCAACATCAAAGTGTAATGATCTTGTTGCCATAAAGCAAAGTATTGTCATAAAGGCAACTTTTCCCAATCTGGAAATGTTTAAGGAGGGCAAGCAAGCCAAAAGAAAGTTTCCTTGGCACTCAGAGGCAAGGCACAAATGTTAAACCCACAAGAAATGCCAACATCTCACACAGGAATAACAAAAACAAAATGGTGAAAAAAATCAAAATGCTTAATTTTATTTTCCCCCTTTTCTTTACTGCCTCCTTACCCATTTTCCTAGAGATGCAGGACACCTGTTTCCATAATAATGAGTTATAATTCACAATTTAGCCTTACAATTCACATTTCTCTTTCCCACAATGACATGTACCTCGCAGTAAATAGAAAATAAAACCCTAGGATGATAATCTGAATGTATTGAATGTCTGGAGTGTAAGGCAGATTAAAAAAAAAAAAAACAAACCAAAACCAACAGCCTTTTCAGCATCGTCATCATGAAAATAATAGAGAAAAAGAACATGAATCTTTTAAATTCCACTTGCAAGTGGGAGAAACTGCTGTTAATGAGAAAGAAAGAACCTTTCTTCCTACTGTGGCACCATACAAAGCTTAACAAAGATATAGGAGAAACTGTGGCACATTCAGGGGCTTTTCTTTCTATTTTTTAAGGAAAGAAAAATTAAGTAGGTAGATGTCAAGAGAAAACATAAAGGATAAGAAAGAACCCAGAATATATCCTAATTTAACTCCACCTTGCACTGTTTCAAAGGCTTAATGATAGACTAGAATTCAAATAATCTCATTATTGAGCCGTGTAGAGGCAATTTTCTGATTCACTTGAATCAGGATTCCAGCCTGGATGGACAGGAAATTCCCCCTGTTCTCCTGGGCAAGGTGTGGATGGAGCAGGGCACAGGGGAGGGCAGGAAATCTGCACCTGAGAGGGAGCTGCAGGGAAATCTGCATCTCAAAGAGAAATAATGGGAGCTGATTCCCACCTGGAGCACACCAGGAGCCGGAATTTAACTCATTCTAACGACTTCAAAGGTGCCCCTGCAGAGAAGGGATTTGTTCCCTAGAAATTTGTGTATTACAGATTTGAGGTGTTAAATTTTAACAATCTCTTCCTGGTGCACCACGTACCAGTTGGTTGCACCTAATTCCCAGAGCTCATTGTTCATTTTTCCATGGATTTGCTGCACAACTGCCCCGATGCAGCCGGTGTGGAAGAAATACACCTCATGTGCAAAGACAGGAAGGGTTCCTTTGGTTCTGCTCTGCAGATTTTTCTTCATTGCCATCACAGAAACAAAGCCAAACTGTCTGCATTAAATCTGCCTCGTGTTGTGGGGTTTTGGAGATAAGGGCTGCAAACAGAAGTGTTTAAGGTTCTTAAAGGTTCTTTATTTTTACAAATTCCAACACAGCTCCTTAGGGCTGGGGGAACTCCGTTCCTTTCTCCCGCGGGATGATCTTTTGCTGATATTCTGAAAGGAAGGATGCGCCTCTTCCAAGGCTTTGTGTCATATTGCAGCATTTTAAAAACCATTAAATTAATTAGCTTATTTAAACAGCTCATTGACTGAATGGCTGATGCTATTTTTGATGTATTCTATATCGATCTATATCGATCTATATCTATCTATATCTATATCTATATCTATATCTATATCTATATATCTATATCTATATCATCTTATATCTATATATGTATCTATATCTATGTCTATCTATATCTATCTATAGATATATAGATATATCCAGTTTTCTTTTTTTTTCTTGAATTTCTCCAGATCCCCAAAATCACAGAATCATAGAATGTTTTCGAATGTGGTGTCAGAGGGTGGCAGGTCCTGGCACAGGGTGCCCAGAGAAGCTGTGGCTGCCCCTGGATCCCTGGAAGTGTCCAAGGCCAGGCTGGATGGGGCTTGGAACAACCTGGGCTAGTGAAAGGCGTCCCAAAAACGAGCTCAGTGCCCTGAATTTCATATCAGAGGCATTTATCTCAGGGCAAAGAACAAATGTAGGAGCTACAAGTTACATTTTCCCTTTCCCAAGCACAGCAAAGGAGCTGCGGGTGAGGGCTTCAGACATGGATAAGGATCTTAATTAGCCAAGGAAGTTTGTAACTGGCCGGGAAACACAAACAGTTTCCTATTGTCTGGCAACAGGACCATTTGCTAGGAAGGAATTTCACCTCCTTTCAGGCTCAAGTGTCACTAATTGGTGCACTTGAGATGGGCACAGATATCCCGAGGATAATTACTGCTGTTATCCTCAGTGGGGACCTCTGGAAAGGCAGCGGTGTTCCCCACCTGGCTTTTCTGAACTGCAGATCCCGCTGGGATAGAGATTATAGCCTGACTAACTCACAAAACCACCTTCCTTTCTGACTTTAAAAGTGAGGATTTGTTCCAAAAGAATCGTTAAATCCAGGAATTGTCAGATTATTATTTTTGGGCAAAGCCCAGCCGTATTAATTTCCACCACTCAGACTCTGCAAGAATGACTGAAATGATAATATCCACCTCTTTTAAAACATCATTATTCTTATTAATAAGAGCAATAATAATAAAATTTTATGCTGATAGATGTCCAAGCAGGGGTTTTTTGCCTAAATTCTTTCTCTTTTTGATCATTTCCAGGGATGATGACTCCAACATTGACCCGGACAGCCTGTTGCAATGCCTATTCAGGAAATGCAAATATTCAGGAAAATTTCTTGAAGAAATGAAGAAATTTTCCTTAATATCCAACCTAAACCTCACATGTTGAGACCTTTTCCTTTCCTCTTGTCACTTGTTCCCTGGGAGAAGAGACCAGCCCCCACTTCAGTGCCACCTCACCCACCTGATTTCCTGCAATCTCCAAAATTATTAAATTCTTCCACAAGAGAGATGAAAACATAAAGATACATAAAAGTAGTGGTTGTTTGGGGACTTATTGCCAAACAATCCCTTACTGTGTATATCAAGAAACAATTCCTCCATTCTGCCTTGCAGGAAAGCAGATTTTCCGTGCATTTGAACATATATGACCCAGCACGATTATTTGCAATTAAGGTTCCCAAATAAAATGCACATTATCACACATTCACCACTTACCACAAACCAGCACATTAATACTGATTCCCTGCACTAAATTGTCCATTCCCACCACATCATGCACTTAGCTGTAAACTCTTTGAAGTGCACTGAATTCTCTTAGGAGCTTTACTGCAATTCAATTTTAATTTGCCTTTTTATGTAGCATCTTTGATACAATGGATCTTGGAATTGTGCGATAGGAAGGTAAAAGTAATGAGAACACTTTCCAGAGTTGCACATGTTGTAGGAGGAGGCAAAATGATGTATGGACATGAGTGAGAGGTAAAAAGAAAATGAATGTCTATTTTAAACCAGAAAAAAAGCAGCATTCAGCTACTGCTGCATTGGCTTTCATCCTGTCTTCATTAAAAGCTTTTGGAAAGGCATCTTATAAAGGAGTAACACTCAGAAATGCTTGTAATGCTCAGAAAAGGGAAGACACTTCATATTTCATGCAGCTAATTATTTTTTTTCCTGGTTTCACTCCTTGCAGGAGTCAGCAAGGAAGGAATTGCTCACTTCACATCACTCAGGCAAGGAGGGCAGAACACATTCCTTGGATGGGCTACAAACCCCAGGGCTTTGTGCCTGGGATGGAGCTGCAGTTATCCATGTCCATGGAATCACACCCATCCTTGTGAAATCAGCCCAGGTCACGGAGCTGTGTCAGGAGCCCAGCAGGCTCCGTGTTCCAGGCAGGAATGAAGCTTTGAGACCCCCTGGCAGAAACTCCAGCAAGGAGCAGGACACAGGGAAAGGATCACACCAAACCCTGCTTCTCCTACCTCTTGGAAAGCATGAGGGAGGAAATCCAGGGAAGTGATCAAGTTGTTCAAAGGGAACACAGCTTGTTAATGAACAAATCCAGGGTGGAAATCACCCTTGTGATTTAAAACTTTCCTAAGTGTGTGACTGCACTGGTTTCAGTAGGATTAGGAACCAAGAAGATACCCAGTATCGCAAAAAGCTTGGAAAAAAATCTTTCCTTTCACCACTCTGACAAATATGATTTTTATACTTTTTTTCTTTTTCTGAGGAGCTGATCAGCTTCCATCCTGGCCAATCCATTGCTGCTGGCACCATGGGCCACCAAAATTCTGATTACCCTTCAAAAAACAGAAGGAGGAGGAAAAGAACAGAGAGAAGCAGCTGAGTTCCAGTGCAGGCCTGAGTTATCAGAAGTGTCCCTTAGCAAACAGTGGACTGTAAAGCTGCTTTTATACATTCTGGGAGCTCCTCGAGGCCAGGGAATGCCAGCTGGGAATGAAGGACTTAAAGCAGGTAAGCTTTTAATTGCAGTTTGTTAGTTGTTTACAATTAATAGTACAATTAATTAATGGCTGAACATTCCCATTAATAATGAAGACATTACTGCTTCTGTGTTTTCAGTCAGCTTCAGAAAGATGATACATGTCCAGAAAACTGTGATCTGGATGGACTGAAGGGCTTCAATTTTCCTGATGTGTGGTATCACATTAGTGAAATCTGATTGAAAATCCTGCTGCAGAGGGTAGGGGTATAGAAACACAGATTTCTTCATCTATTATAGTAAGGTGCAGTAAAATAATGTATTTCACCACAATATGGTGGTGGGATAAAAAAACCACTTTTTTATTATCTTTATAGTGGTGGAATAAAAAATACTGGAGACTGAAACTTATTTTAAAAATATATGTACATATGTATATTTATATATAAAGAATACTTTTTTTTTTTCAGAAGTGGAGGTCAACTCCTTATTCCTCAGTAAATCTTCAAATTTTTCATGGACTTAGTGGTAAGTCCTTAAAGTTTTCTTGATTAGGTATTGTTTATTCCTGAGCCACAATTGCTGACCACAAAGGAATCATGTGGAGTCTGCAAAATGAAATGAAATGAAAGCAAAATCCAGCTAAAGCCTAAGAAGAGAAAACCCCTTTGTCTGTCACCACCACCACCATCAAGATCCTTCCCAAAAGCCACCTGTCCAGTAAGGAGCTGTTTTTTCCAACACTTTACATCAGGATTATAAAGCTCTGGTTCATTTTGGCTCCCTCACTGCTTGGGAGCTCCCAGTGGCTGCAATTGCAGCAGAATTTCGCTGGGAATTGGTGCCTGGGAATACTCAGTGTCTGATTCCCTGTTTCACAACCTCTGTTGATAGGGAGAGTGACACTGTTCCCCAGGCAGAGCCACTAATCCCATCACTCCCATCTCTAATCCCATTAACCCCCTGGCTTTCTGGGTGGTTTAGAATCCTGGTTTTGGTTTTGGGGCATTATTTTCAATAATATATTGTGAGTTCCTTCAACATTCATGGTTTGACTACTGTTATTGTTGTTATTCTGAGCTGGGTTTCTCAGGAGCTTTGTGACCTTGGCTGTAGAGTGACTGCAAATACAGACCAAAAATCTTCCTGTTTTTCTGAATGAATCCTTGAAAATGGGCTTTACTCATCTCCTTGCTCTTACTTTCTTTAATTAGTGACTTTACTCCAGCTAAAGCAATATGTTTTTAATTGCCACAGCCCCACACAATCACAGCCATGAAGATTTTCCCCATTAATTCAGCTTGGAGGGCTGCATGAAGCAGCACTTTGATCTCATTAGCATAGGAAATAAATCAGAGAGCACAGCTACTGCCACTTATTTTCTGTTATGCCCGAGGAGCTCGTCACAAGATTGATGATTATTGGTCAGCTTCTCTGCCCCCTTTAGCCCTTTGGCACAGCCCTGCTTTGTGCACCACAGAGCCCTGAGAAGAGTCCTTGCACGAGGAAAACCAAGAGGAAGAACAGGATAAACTCATCTTGACCAAGCTGGGCTCACTCAGAGAGAAATGGTGATGAAATCAACACAGAACTTGCCCTAGCAGAGAATTTTGATGCTTCAAACCATTCTTGGCAGGGATGCTGCCCACCAATCCCAATTTTTTTCCAGCTGATGGTAGATCTTGATGATGCTGATGACAAAGCTTTGGGAACATCACTCTGAGGCTGAGGTTTTTCTGATGAAATGCAGAATGCACCACAGTAATATTTGTTATTAACCAAGCCAAACAAGCCCTGCTTGAATACTCAGATTAAACAGCATCAAAAAACCAACCAACCAAACTGACAGGAGTCCTTCCATCCCTGGAACTGAAGCACAATCTTCCTACACCTGTGAGCAACATTAGTGGAATGTTGAATTGCTGAATTGGATTGCTTTGGGCTGCTGATTTCTTGTGACAAAGTGGGGGAAAGCACATCAGTCCCCAGCTCATCTGAGTTTCTGCAGTCAATTCTACGTAATTTTCATTTTCATAAAATCATGGAATTGTATTGGTGGGAAGAGACCTTAAATATCTCTTTGTTCCACCCCTGCCATGGGCAGGGACACCTTCCACCAGCCCAAGTTGCTCCAAGCCCTGTCCAGCCTGGCCTTGGACACTTCCAGGGATCCAGGGGCAGCCACAGCTTCTCTGGGCACCCTGTGCCAGGGCCTGCCCACCCTCACAGGGAACAATTCCTTCCCAATATCCCATCTAGCCCTGCCCTCTGGCAGTGGGAAGCCATTCCCCCTTGTCCTGACATTCCATCCTTTGTAAACAGTCTCTCTCCATGTTTCCTGTCAGCTCCTTCAGGCACTGGGAGGCCACAATGAGGTCAGCCCAGAGCTTTTCTTGTCCAGGCTGAACAATCCCAGCTCTCCCAGTTTGTCCAAAACAAAACAAAAGAATTCCAAATGAACAAGAAAATCCCCAACAACAACAACCACAAAACCATAAACCACCCTTAAAATCCCTTGTAGCTTGATAAGGAACAATTTGTAATCAGAATTTTTTCCTGGGCTGAATTTTTCCCATGTTACTGCAGGATGTGAAAAGTTTCCACTTTGTTTAAGGTGAATATTAAAGCAATCTAGGAAAGCACCCTATCAGAGAGACACCATGGATGATAATTACCCATAAAGCAAGTTAATTTCTTCCCTTTATTTTTGATTCCAGCCAGCCATGAGCCATCCACCGTTGAGTGCAAGATGAATGAATCCCCACTCCAAATGCTTTTCACTTGTCAAACTCTACCCCAAGCCTTAAGTTTTCCAGAATCTAATGTCAAAACACTTTTCTTCTGGATAAATCACTGGGAGCTGAGTCTATCAAAGGAGAGGATTCACTAGGAGTGATATTAATGACAGAGTTTGGGAGGATTTCAATCTGTGCCATGGTTTGAGTGGTTTACAATGCTCCCCCATCAGTTTGGGCCACAGGGATGGAGCCAGCCCTGTATGAAACCAGTGTGATCATCTTCTAATTAACACATCAGGCAGCTTTTTGCATTAATCACCTTTGTTTAGCAGACAGGCATTGCTCAGGCTCACTGTGTTGGGTCCCTGCACACACAGGACCTCAGAGAGGTTTTTTTATGGGCTTGGATTAAATTTAACAAGCTTGCTGTTGCTAATCCAAAAAAGTTATTTCTGTTACAAGGAGACATGGCAGGAAGGAAGACAGGCAGGAGATATCTTTATCACCCTGATACCAACTTGGGGGTTTGACACTTGGCAGATGACAGCAAATATTTTAAATTTTCCTGAGAAGCTTTTTAGATGCTTTCACATCTTTGCTCTCTGCATTTCAGCCCAGAGAAGAGAAGGCTCTGAGGAGACCTTAGAGCACCTTCCAGTGCCTGAAAGGGCTCCAAGAGAGCTGGAGAGGGACTTTGGAAATAGGTATGGACAGGACAAGAGGCTTCACACTGATGGAGGGCATGGTTAATTGAGATTTTGGGAAGGAATTGTTCCCTGTGAGAGAGGTGAAGCCCTAGCACAGAGTACCCAAAAAAGCTGTGGCTGTCCCATCCCTGGAAGTGTCCAAGGCCAGGCTGGACATGGCTTGGAGCAACCTGGGATAGTGGAAACCTGGTCTACTTGGTGGCAGGGGGTGGCACTGGATGGGCTTTAAGGTCTGTCCCAAGCCACAGCAATCTGGGATTCTGTGAGTGCCAAAATGCAAGGCTGAGCTCTCTGCCATGCCAGCACTGACCCTTCCCTGTTGCTTCTGCCCTGTGCATTCCTTATCTGTTCTGCCCACAAGCTTTCCAAATAGGGAACATGAAGCTAATAAGGAAGGGGAAGGTGATTTAAAATCCTCTTCCACTTCACCAATGTGCCCATGTAGTGCAGCCACATTCTAATGGCTGCATTTTGTCTTATACGTAAGTGCTATAGAAGTGACATAAATATGACAAAGGGATTCCTGGTTTGTGGTGCATTGATTCCATTAATTTGACCACAAGGCTCTGGAGAGGGAATTGTACTGCCTACTCATCAATATTTTGCTTTTTTTTTTGCTGGAGCCTAGGATCAGACAAGGCCCTTAAAGAGCTTGTTATAAATGCATCTCTGGCCTCTGGAGACTCATTCCTGCCCAGGAGTCTGAAAAGAGCTATCTTCAACTGAATTAAAAATTTCTCCAAATACATCATGACATTCCAAAATATTGAGCTAGTTCAGATATGCTTCTGGATTTACATGGCCCTGAATAGCTCTTTCTGTCTAGAGGCTTTTCTAAGTTTATTGCAGGCTAATCATTTCAGCCTCAGAGTTGTTAAAGTATTAGAAACATTTCTTTATACAGAAAAGGGAACACAGACTGACTGAACACCCTCTTGACATTTTTGCTGTGGGAAAATCATTGGTTGAGCTCAGGGGCCCAAATTTTCCTCTATTTGGACTGTCTAGGATAATCTTCCAAGTGGGAGGGTCAGCTGCCAGGACCTACAAAGTACAACCTTATCCACATGCAATCTCTCCTTGCTTTTTCTTTTTGTCACACTGAGTACAAGAGGGGGCTGTCAGGAGGAAAATGACATTTAAAAACAAACCCTTGAGTTTGGTGCTGCTCTAGGCAGAATTTTGGACTCCATTTCTTTCACAGGGTGGTGCCATTCGGTTCAAAGAAACCCTTCCAGCAATCCAGGTGGAGCTGGCCACAAACCAGGGTTACCTATACCCCTCTCCCAGCCATGAGGCATTGTCTCCAAAGGCTTGGGATGGATTGTAGCACAGAGATTTCCATGGGGCACATCTGAAAGATGAAATCTGGGTGACTTGAGGTCATTTGGGGGCTGCAGGAATCCAATCACAGGTCGAGTGCTGAAGTCACAATCGCCAAAAAGAGCCAACGTGCCCTGCCAAAGGTGATTTATGGAGGGGACATGGGGACAGGGAAACAAGTTACCACTTTGGAGAGCCTTCCTCTGTGGAAATGTCCTTGTCCCATTCTCACCACACCCTTTCCAGGGCTGACAGGGCTGAGGTGGGGAACTAATTTTCAGTTTTCTGCTCAGTGCTCCCTGTGGGAGGAAGCCCAGCTACTCACCACGTTCTGTTTTTCACACAGTAATGCTTAGTTGTTGAGAGAAATTCTGTATTTATTATCAATAAATTGTAGTAAGAATAGGAGATTTATATATATATATATATATATGGAGCACTTTCAGATACTGCAATAATAAAAGTGTCTTCTGGATGCCACTCAGTGTCAGACACAGCAATTCATTCCTGAGCCCAATTGAAAGCTGTTAAAAACCATTTTTGCTGATTCACTAAATCCCTGTCTGGTAGTTCTCAGTCACCTTTGAAGCAAACAGCCTGGCATAAAGCTGGAGGTGCTGCATGATTTTGGGCAGCACAGGCCCTCATCACAGCAGTGCCTGGGTTCATCACAGCACATCCCTTCTTGTACCATCCCACAGGAATTTCAGGGGGAAGCAGAAGGAATCACACCACACTTTCTGGATCAGTCTGTCTCACACTGTTTTAAATGAAAAGGATCACGATGTGGAAGGAATTACATAAATTTGGAGGAAGCAAGAGCTGGAAGGTTCCACAACCATTTAAAACATGAGACAAAATAAACAGTCATTAAATCCATAAAGCCAATATTAATTAATTGTCTTCTGTGGCCTTCAATGTCTGATTGAACAGAAACAACAATGAATTTTATGCAGTGAGGGGCAATCAGAAATTTCTGGAATTCCTAGTGTGATACTCCTAGTGATAAAGACAGGCTACATTATCCCTGTACTTGCTTTCCTATTATTAAATCAGCATTCATCAACAATACTTGGATAAAATATATCATACTGCATATATACCACATGAAGCCAATAAATACATATAAAATATGTACATATAATATATGTGCCCCATTATTATGGGTCTAATCACATTCTGAAAAGCAGTGGCCTGAAATATAAATATGCAAAGGCTGGTATTGCCCAAGAAGCACAAGATTTAGGTTTCCAGCTCACACCGTTATTTATTAGCAATTGCACAAATCATAATTAGGCCTTTTTTTTTTTTTTTAAACCCACACTGGAGGTTTCATTGCCATTTCTTTACAGCAGCCCTTTATAAATCATTCATCTGGAGGTTTCTCTCCCATGTGCCGTGCAAACATTCCTGTAAAATCCTCTTAATGGAGTCTATGAATCAATGCACAGCAAAGTGTCACAGGTGGAATCGATGGCTCCAGAAGCAAGAGGACCTTTTTAGAGGCAGGTGTCGAAAACCCTGACTGAATTAGAAACTTTAATCTATGGCAGGCACTGAAATTTATGCTCCAAAGAGATAGTTTGAAAGTCCTCCCTTTCTTTCACTGCCACAGGTATAAATTCCTGTCAACAGCTAAAAGAAGGAATGAGAATTCTTTAGGCTAGAAATAAGACTAAAGGGGTATGGAACAATAAAATTATACTGGTCCTCAAATACATGAAGAGCAACTGAAGGAAAAAAAAAAGAAAAAAGAAAAGGAATTGACAGTGCTCTGGGGCTTAAAATGCAGAAAGAGATACAGAGGGTGGATCCTGGGAACACTGCTTGATAGTGAAGGCTGGAACCCTAACCCAAAATTCAGTTATTAAACAGAAGGGACCCCATCATCAGTAATTCCAGTATTGTGAGTTCCAGCCCCACTGGGAAAGACAAAGATTCAGTGGCACAAAAGGGACATCCATGGTTCTCCCTGGCCCTCAGAGATGTTGCTCCCCTCACAACCCCTCATGAAAGCAGCCCCAAACCCTTCCTGAAATTCCTCCTTATCCCCTATAATTTCAGCTTGTATCCCATATGCCCTACTTTATGCTCTTCCTAATGTCTCCACTAATTTTATCTTTTTGATTTTTCGATTAATGACAAAATATGGATGGGGGGAATATTCCATCACTTGTTTTGCCAGGAGTTTATCCTCACCTGCTTTTTCAGACAATAAAACAACGTCATATATGGAAAAATGAATTTTGAAGAGTAAAGGTACAAAACCTGGGCTGTATTTTCTTTTAATTATTTATACCAAATCAAAAATTCTAAGATCAATCAACATCATTCCATAGGCTTCTTAGGAGGTTTATCATCACGTAATCTTAAATAAAACCCTACAATTAATCTGTCCTCTGTTTTATTTTTATTTTTAAAGAAACAAGACCTTTTGAAGTCTTGATCACACTAAACAGTTCATTATTTCCATATTCAGGACACTTGTTTGGGTCCAGGAAGTCCTGGAAATAAATAAGTTTAGAGGTGAAGGGAAAAAAGAAAAATCAGTAAAAACCCAGAAAAGTGACGGTATTTGTACTTCAGCTTTTCAGAAATAAACCCCTTGGTGTTGTCACTTTAGTCTTTTTCACTCATTAATTAAAGCTGACACTTCCAAAAGCAGTATTAAATTTAACTGGGATTTAAGAACTCATCTGTTCTGCTCATCTATTTTAAGTTAAGGTGACCAGACACCAAAGCAGCTGCTGCCTCTAAAGGATAACGGAGTTTAGGATCACGTATCCCATGCAAAATGTCATCTTTATCCAGGAATGGAGAAACCTTTACCCCTCAGAAGAACACATTTGAATCAAACAACAGGAAATCTCTCCAGCAGCCTTTTCAACATGTTTGAAGAGGGGTGGGAAGAGGAAAGGTTTTGAGGTTTCATTTCAGGGTTTTGGTTATTTTCGAGTGTTTGATCACCTGGGAAGCAAATCCAAAAGAAACTGGAATTGTTTTCCAGGGTGATAATGCTACACTCCAGGAAAAGTCTGATGAGGAGAGGCTGAGGGAGCTGGAAAGGGGCTCAGCCTGGAGAAAAGGAGGCTCAGGGGGGACCTTGTGGCTCTGCACAGCTCCTGACAGGAGGGGACAGCCGGGGGGGTCGGGCTCTGCTCCCAGGGAACAGGGACAGGAGGAGAGGGAACGGCCTCAGGCTGAGCCAGGGCAGGCTCAGGGTGAATATTGGGAAATAAATTCAGTCACTGAAAGGGCTGCCAAGCACTGCACAGGCTGCCCAGGGCAGGAGTGGAGTCCCCAGCCCTGGAATATTCGAAGATGCTGTGGATGTGGCACCTGGGGACAAGGGCTAGTGCTGAACACGGTGGTGCTGCTGGGCTGGTGGCTGGACTTGGTGGTCTTAAAAATATTTCCCGACCTTAACAATTGTCTGATTCCATAAAGCTTCTTAGCAAATGATTCGTGTTGCAGCACAGGTCTAATTTTAGCAGACTGGAGGAATTAAAAATAATCCACTTGTTTTGGAAGTAATTTAAGTTGAGGTTGTTATGTAAGTACGGTTATGGTGAAAAAAATAAATCGAACAAAAACCATGACAGAAACTATCACTGCCTAGAAACTGGCTAATATTTTAATCACCATATATATACATATATGTTTGGACAGAAATGTGTGTGTTGTACAGGGAAGAACAAGAAAAAACCAGGGATGTAAAGGCCTGATAACTATTTCTCCCTAATTAAGTTTTCAATCCACAAGGCAATCAGCACAGAGCTCCCATCAGTGCTGCTCTGAGAGCATCCCGAGTCCTGGAGCAGGAGCTGGCACCGGCCATTCCGGGCTGAATATCCTGAATTCCAGGATAACACTCTCCTACACCCCAGTGGCAAAACAGGGACACGGCTCCCAGCAAAGCCTTTCACTGCGTCAGGATAAGCAAACAAACAAACAAACCGCTCTGGGGAGCACATCCAGGCTCGGGATTTCCCCCTGAAAATCCCAACAGGCCCAAGGGGATGCTCAGGGATTTGTTTCCCAAGAGCTGCCCATCAAATTGGAGGTGTCCTCAGGGGGAAAGGCTGGAAATGCAAAGGCAATTCCTTGCAAAGGCAACCAGAATGTGGAAAAGGCCAAGTGCTAGGTGGGGTCACAACAGTTCAGGTGCTCTCCTAATTAATGCCATCATACATCAAAGATTGTTATCATGGAATAATTTGGGTTGGAAGGGACCTTAAACATTGTCTTACCCAACCCCTTCCATGGGCAGGGACATCTTCCACTACAGATAGAACACACCACACCCAGTTTTGATTTAAATTTTGCCTTTTTTTATGAAGCACCTTAGGAAAAATTAACAGAGCAGTCTTTTTTCCTGTGGTTATATTATACAGAACAATGTTATGACAACTTAATTGCTGTAATCCACAAACTTTCTCAGCACAAGTGGGTTTGTCCCTACATTTTATGCTTGTTTATATTTGGGTAGTTAGTCCTAAAAAGGACACAATTGTGCTGTCATCTTCAGAGTATCAGAAAATACATATATTCTACAAATCTCCAAAATGCAGCAGCAGAGTAATTGACAGCCATGATTATTGTGCCCTCTAGAAACATTCCAGGGATGACAGATGATGGTAATTTCCTCATAAATCATGTCTGAACCATGAAAAATGCAATGGAACCTCATTTAAGGAGTATGATCTTACCAGGACTAATGGAGGGGGCAGAATTTAGGTCTGCAATGTTGATTTGAGTTTTTAGGGACAGAATCTTTCAGAAGTTGCAAGCATGTGTGTACAGAGGAAAAAAAAAAATCCCATTTCAGATGAGCAGCACCATCTCTTTTGCCTCTCCTGTGTTGCTGTGGTACTTTCCTGATCCTGGCTGATTGACAGGAGAGAAGAGCTGCAGCTCCTATTTCAGAAAAAGCTCCTAAGATAGCAGTGAAGGGGTTTTTGTTCAGGACTAGAGGAATAAAAGGAAAAAGAGAATGTTTTAGACTCTGAGAATCCAAGTGAACAATTCTACATTTTCTACATGCTTTCACACTGGAATGTTTTAATTATTTTTAATATAAAGGAATTTTTTTCTATTTTTCCCCAGATTCGTTGAGTAAGAATAAGGCTGTCCCCCTCTGCAGTACATTTATATTCTGTGAAAAGCTCACAAATTGAAGTTCCAGTGACTTTTTTTTTTTAAACATCATTATCTCCCCCATTCCACCTGTGCCATTTAACATTTTCTATTCATTATGGAATGTGGTGCACAGCTGACTCTACAGTTCAGAAGTGTTTGATTTACAGGGAGCACTTTGGGGTATTATGGAGCCCCAGAATGATTTGGGTTGGAGGGGTCCCCAAAGCCCATCCAGGGCCATCCCTGCCATGGACAGGGACACCTTCCACTAGCCCAGGGTGCTCCAAGCCCTGTCCAACCTGGCCTTGGACACTTCCAGGGATCCAGGGGCAGCCACAGCTTCTCTGGGCACCCTCCACCCTCACAGCCAAGAATTGCTCCCCAATATCCCATCTAAACCCACCCTCCTTTGAGTCCATATCCCCTTCTCCTGTCCCTCCATCCCTTGTAAACAGCCTCTCTCCATCTTTCCTGTCAGCCCCTCCAGGCACTGGAGGCCACAAGGAGGCCAACCTGAAGCTTCTCCTCTCCAGGCTGAACAATCCCAACTGTCCCAGCCTTTTCTCACAGGAGAGGGGCTCCACCCCTCTGGTCATCTTGGGAATAGGTGAGAAGTTGGAGGCTTGAGCAGATCCACGTTTGGTGGCTCACAGGGAGACAAAGGCAAGGAGGTCACTTAAAAGACCACAGATGTGCTGTCAAGGGCACAATGTACTCAGGGAAAATCAAATAATTTTTGACTAAGAATAGACTTAAATCATGAGAAACAAAACCAAATTAAAACAAAACCTTTCCCACCCCTTCTCCCCAGGCTCCACATCCCCCCTGAGTGGTGCTGGGGATGGGGAATAGGGGCTGTGACAAGTCCCATACTGCCAGGGTTCCTCTCCATGGTCACAAATCCTTTGAAAAAAACCTGCTCCTCTCTTGGTCCTTCCCATAGGGTGCAGAGGAATCTTCCTCCCTCTCTTCTTCACTGGCAAAGCAAAAAAAAAAAAAAAAAACAAAAAGAGATATAAAATACTGTTTCATTTTAAAACTAAAAGCCTTTGAGGACAAACTGCTGATCACTTTACTTTCCTCATCCAAATTAAAAGCAAAAGGACCAAGGCCTTCGGGCAGGATTTGCTGCTTGCATTTGTGATGTCCCAAAAAGGCTCAGAGGGTTTATCATCAGTAAATCATTTCCACCCCTGGAGCACCTTCTCTCATCCCACATCCACCTCTGTCAGCATCTTCCAGGCTGAACACCCCATTTGCCTCCAAGTTAGGGCACTGGAGAAAGGGATGGGAAGAAAAGCTTTTTCAGTAGGAATTGCAACATTCCCCATTGCTTCTGCAAAAGCCAATTGTTTTAATCTTCAGATATGCTGCAAGGAAAACCTCTTTGTAAGGACTTCTGCAAAGATCACAAGCCTTGCAGTGCCTTTTAGGAAGAAAACACATTCTTTCTCTGGGATAACTCAATCAGCATGGCAGCTTCACACAGAACCTGGATTCAGCAGAAGTTTAATGGCATTAGGAACCTTCAGAGCTCCATTAATATCCCCCATCCTGGAGCTGCACCTTATACAGTGCAATGTTCCCTGCACAACCCAGAGAAGAGGCCTGGATAAATCACAGTTCAGCCAAAGTTTAAGCACGTGAAAGCAGGTAAAACACCAGTTAAACCTATTTTTTTCCCAAATATAATAAAATTACAGACATCATATAAGTATTATGAGACTAAAATTGCAATAATTGATAGCAATACACCTTCTCCTCAACGCACACAGTAAAATGTAAGAGTTTCTGTTTCAGGCAAAAACTCAATGACTTTACCATTATGTTGTAAACACTTAATTTTGGATGTTAGACTACAGAAATTCCATTTCCAAACGTTTGCTTTTCTGCAAGCACTGGCTTTGCATGATGATAAAATAATAAAGCAAGTGAAGGCATTCCAGAGTTCCTAGAATCATGGTATCGTGGAATGTCTTGAGTTGGAAGGGACATTAAAGCTCATCCATTTCCCATGGCCAGGGACACCTCCCAGTCTGAACTGAAGTTGCTTTTATTTGGTGAAACCATCTGAATCTCCACACTTCAGACACAATTTCTGCGTCTGTTCACCAGAAAAAGGTTCAGCAGTGTCACCTTTCATGTTCCACTCACAGCTTCACCCTTAAAAATGTATTGATAGAAAATCTCAGATTCACAGAATAGTTTGAGCTGAAAGGACCTCTCCAAGGTTGTCCAGTCCAAGCTCCCTGCAATGACCAGGGACAGCTGGACCAGGTGCTCAAAGTGGCCTTGCCGGGGATCCAGGGGCAGCCACAGCTTCTCTGGGCACCCTGTGCCAGGGCCTGCCCACCCTCACAGGGAACAATTCCTCCCCAATATCCCATCTGACCCTGCCCTCTGGCAGTGGGAAGCCATTCCCCTTGTCCTGTTACTCCATCCCTTGTCCCCAGTCCCTCTCCAGCTCTCCTGGATCCCTTTAGGCCCTGGCAGGGGCTCTGAGGTCTCCCCACAACCTTCCCTTCTCCAGGTGAGCACCCCCAGCTCTCCCAGGCTGGCTCCAGAGCAGAGGAGCTCCAGCCCTTGGAGCATCTCTAAACCTAGTATCAGAATGAGAAGAGACTCAAAAAAAGGGGTAAAGCTCACCTTTAATCGTCTCACCTCAAAGATTTCCACTTAATATATTGAGTTCTTCAAAGTGGGGTACAGGAAATGCAAAGATTTGAAAAATAAAAGCCCAGGGGAATCAAGGTTCCTGCCATTTAAAGCCATCCCTGCTGTGGGATTAGAAGAGTGTTGGGTGCTGAGCTAGAAATGTGCCTTCCACCCCAAGACAAGAATCTGTAGGTGCAGCCAGCTTATGCCAAGGAAAGCCTTTGGGATGGTTTGTTTATTTTCTGCACAGCACAGTTCAGTCTTGGGCTTCACATCCGACCCAGGGGAGAATCCCTGCTGAAACAAACCAGTGAAGCAACTCTGAAATGCACATTTCTCTCACATCAAAAGTGAACTGCTTTGAGGTTTTAAAAGAATTTAATATTCTAGGACACGTTACAAAAGCCATAATCCCAATCATTGTCCTCTACAAAGGGAATAAGGAGAATGATGGACAATATCCCTGTACTAAACATAGCTTAAGCAGTCACTTGGGATGTAGAAGGCAAAATATTTAGAGTTTGAAGGTCTAAATGCAAATGGACAGATGAGGATATGCTTCCCAGGAAAACTCTAAGGCCTTTAGCAATGTTTGAAGTCCTCTCTTGCAGTCTGTGTACAAGCAATCATCCCTGGAATATTTGAACACTAAGGGGAAGTGTCTGAGCACCAGAGATAAGAGGAACTTCTCTTTCAGCCTGGAGAAAAGGGAGCACAGCCACTCTAAAGCAAACACTGTGAGTGGTGGGGCTTAAATTGCAATGCAACATTAGAGTTTGGAATCTCACTACTGTGAACCTAAAGAAACCCAGCAGAGGGGAACTGTTCATCTTCTAATTAAGGATGAGGCTCAGGTCAATTCCAAAAATAACTCTGTCACAATATTTGCTAAGATATTGGCTCCTCTGAGGGTGAAAGGAATCTCCAGATCTCTGTGCCCTTAGGGAGAAAAACTGGAATTACCACTAGGAATCACTTTGTTGTTCAAAGAGTAGGATTAGGTGGGATATTGGGAAGGAATTGTTCCCTGTGAGGGTGGGCAGGCCCTGGCACAGGGTGCCCAGAGAAGCTGTGGCTGCCCCTGGATCCCTGGAAGTGTCCAAGGCCAGGCTGGACAGGGTTTGTTCTACCCCATGGCAGGGGGGGAACAAAGTGATCTTTAAGTCCCTTCCAATCCAAACCATTCTGTAATTCCATAATTCTGTAAGAGGAATAAAAAAAGTATTTCCCTGAATTTATAATCATCAATAGAGAGAATGGACAAAAAGAATTTTAGCCAACAAAGTTCAGCTGTTCTGCCTGAAATGTTGCTTGCCCAGCAGCCGAGCTCTCACCGGGTGTTTATGGGATGTGATCATTGCATTGTGCCAAATGCAGGATCATAAAATGCCATTATTTAGGGAATGGCTTAGTGGGGCTTTGGCAGTGCTGGGTAAATGGTTGGGCCTGACGATTCCAGAGGTCTTTTCCAACCTAGATGATTTTATGAAAATTCAGGTTATTGGTAAAATAATAGCAGAATTGGCTCACTGCAAGTTACTGGGCTATGTATCACTACTGAAAAACTTTAATCAACTTTAGCAACAGAACAATAAAATCACCTTTGAGAATTGGCCCTGAAGGAAAAAATCAGCTTTGGGACCTTGGCTCCAAAGAAATGTAATTTTACCCTTGACTTCCAAAGGACCTCAGTTCTACCTGTGATGTACTTCAGCTCTGTGTTTGGATTCAGTGTGAATTATTCCTTTGCCTTTGAGAAATCCATTGGATTCTTAAAGATATATAGGGACCTTATTTCAGCAGCTGTTTCATCAATATTTGTACAGCTTCAATGGCTTCAATTCTGTTCACATCTCTTTCTAAATACTTTCTCCATTTTTATTTTCCTCCAGATTGAGCAAAAACATTTAAATTGTTTAAATTGCTGCAAAAATTGGATTAAGGATACCAGAATGTATAAAGTCTAGACAATCAAAGCCAGGCCTAAAATAAAATCCCAACATATTCCATGTAACAGTTTTTTGTAACATTTATGCATATCTGCAGTAAATACATGATATATATATTTAATATATACAATAAATAGATGCAATAAATACAGAATATGGCTTCAGCCAGGATTTCCACAGAAACAACCAAGAATATTATGCTGTCCATATGCCAATAAGAGCACAGAACTTTTTACATTATTATCTAATGTCAAATTTTACTTTCAAAGAGAAATTAGAACTGGAATTTATATCACACTAAAAACAGTCTTTCTAACTGAACTTAGACACCTAAATATGAAATTACCCATTTGTTATCACAATGCAATTCTGTTGATCACTTTTGGGCTGGAAATGTCTTTTCTTCCCTTATAGCCACTAGCAAAATATTTAAAATAATCAGCAAAACTTCCACGAGACAAAAGCCAAGGAAAACCCTTCTGTACACACATCCTCTCAATTCCAAGCTGAAATCAGAGCCTTTAATGTTACTTTAACATGTGTTAATCATATCATTAATGTTATGAGTGACAGACAGAAATTAGTTTAATGGAGAGTTCAGGGTTCTTAAATCAAGACAGGCTTTTGGGTTCTCATGATTAATAGAGCAATACCCCAGCCACATGTGCTTGAGCTGCACAGGAAGATGGATAATGAGCTCCTGCATCTGCTGAAGGAATTTTAAAATCTGTGGTGGACTGCATTCCAACGAGAGCACATTACACAGGGATTAATGCAGGATCATTTGTCTGTCATAGCCCATGTTCAAAGGAAAAGTGCAGAGAGACTGAGCAGGGATATTCACAGCTCCAGCTGTGGGAGGGCTAATGAAATGTGGGATGAATGGGGGGAGAAAAGAGAAAGGGCCACTTGATAGCTCCAGAAGTTTCCTTCCAGGCCCAAAGGGGTGCTTGATGACCAGCAAGGCTTTCCTGGCTTGTGCAGGCTCTGCCTAACAAATCCCAGCTCCTGCCAGACCAGCGTGTCTGAATCCTCCTGCTCAATTCCTATGAGAAATTCCACACCAGAAGGACACTGACACCCTGGTCTCACCAAATCCAGAAGGGTTTGGGTTGAAAAGGACCTCAAAGCTCATCCAGTGCCACCCCCTGCCAGGACAGGGACACCTTCCACTAGCCCAGATGGCTTCAGCCTGACTTTGGACACTTCCAGGGATCTACAGCTCCCCTAGGCACCCTGTGCCAGGGCTTTCCCACCCTCCCAGAAGGAATTGCTGTTCAATATCCCATCTAGCCCTGCCCTCTGGCAGTTGAAATAATGCACTGTTTTCCTTCCACCATAATTTTTCCATTTTCTCCTGCAATTTGCTTAGTTCTTTGTCAAATTACGCAGCCTTTACAGAATTTATGGTGTTGGTGGTGTTGCAGTCCTCCAGGGAAACAGCAGGATTGGTAATCTTCACTTTCCAGAGAGAAAACATGGCCTGGGAATGGTTTTGAGCAGCTCTGCAGAGACGTACTACCAATGACCTGGGGGAATTACAGGTGTAATGTGGTCTGTATGACCTGAGCTGAGTTAGGAAACATTAATTACAGGCATTGAGGCAGTAAATTAGTTTACACACCTTGCTGGTTTTGTACAAAAAGTAATTGTTCTCTGGGTATGTTGCAAAGATAAAAGTCTGAAATGTACTTGATATTTTTGGCAATATGAACTGTGAATTTGTGCAAAACCAGATCAATATGTGAAGTGTTTATTTTCTAATGATAAAGTAATTTTCTTCAATTCCTCCTCATTTTCTTATTTTTTCTTCGTGATCTTAAGATCCTCATACTGCTTCCTTTAGTTGGAAATTATGTGATTCTTATCCTGTATACTTTTGCCTCATTCAGACAAAAAGCAGAGTGCTTTAATTATTTTCTTAAGTCATAAGCTTAAGACAAAATCTTTAGCTTGTAATATGTTACATAATAATTGTGAAGCCAGTAAAGAACAGAAATGATAGACTTTATTTCAGCAGATAAGCAAGTAGTGAAATGAAATGAAATGAAATGAAATGAAATGAAATGAAATGAAATGAAATGAAATGAAATGAAATGAAAAAATTAATCAAGTAAAATGGCTTGGTTCCAGTAAACTAACTGAAAATGTAACATGACCCAAGAAGGTCCTGGTTTTGTGTAAAAAGTAAATGCAGCCAAGAAGTTTCTTTCAGATGCAACACTGATTGTGTAGTGGGAAGTCACAGAAAGTGTGTCAAACTCAAAAAAATTCAGGATTTTTTTAATAATTCATCCTTAATAGTGTATAATTAACTCAGTTTAAAAAAATCCTCCATTAAAAGTAATAGTTTGTGAAGGTTTTTGTCTTGAAAAAAGAGCGTGAGAAGGGAAGGAAAACTTGAGGACAAGTCAGTACTTCCTACACTCACTCCCAGAAATGAGATACTATTGCTGGAATTACAGTAACAACATGCAGGGAAGCTCCCTGTGAGTCACCAGCCCCAGATGCAAGGAGTTTGGCTCCCAAATAATGACATTTGGGTACAATGAATACTACTTTTGAGAGTTTTTCATGTTACATGAAAGATGTTGGCACATCCAGTGCAGTGTGTCGCTGCCACCCTCAGCATCTGGCTGAGGCTCAGGTGACACACTGAGCAAACCTGGTGACAAAGTGACAGTGACATTGCTCAGCTTGCCTGTCTGTTAGTTTCTGAAAGCCCCAAACCCTTCACCCCATTAAGAATTTGGATAGAAAGGGGAAAAGCCCCTGACAACTGCAATAACACAATTACAGGCTAACTCACCTCCAAGAAAAGTGTTTTTTTGTAACTCCTAATTGGAGATTTAGTTAAGATATGAATCAAGAGGGTTTATATTCCTTCTGCATATTCTATTTTAATTGCTTTTCACAGGCTGGCTGGAAGTGCCACGAGGTATAGAGTTATAATTTGAAGATATTGTAAATTTTCCTTTGGGAAGTTGGAAAAGCCAGCAGCAGAGGGGAGCAGAGAGAAGGCAGTGCTCCAAAGGATCTACCTCCATCCGGGCAGGTGCCTCTGGGAATTCAGTGCATTGCTGCCTTTACCCATTTTAAACCCATCCTTTTGTTGAATTAGTGGAAGGTGCATTTTCCCTTCTTTTCCCCTCATTTTATGTGATCAGCCAAAAGAGAGCACCTAAAGAACTGTTAAGGGCAAACTTGTACCTTGGGCTTCGTGCAAATGAGAACTGGGCTCTGCATTTTAATGAGTAAAGCCTGCAAACTTTGTTCTTGCTCATTAGCTGGAAGATGTGTCAAGATGTGGAAGTGCAATGGACACTGACAGTAAATGAGGTCCGGGGGGGGGCTTGGGGCTGCATCTCAATTTCCCAGTGTTTCAGTTACTCTTTGCAGCCTCTGCTATGATACAGCAGTGATGTGTTTCTGCCAGCCAGGCTTGGCAGAAATTACTGTAAAAGCTACAACTGCTATAATGAATCCCAAGTTCTTACCAGAGGTTGTAATCATATCCTCAGTACTTCCACAGCCCCTCATAAAAAAACATTCTGCACCGAGCTGCTCTCTATTAAATTGTTAGACAGTCTTCTATTAAAACAGTCTGAGAGCTTCCTGGAAAGGCTAAAATGAAACAGTGAGATAAGTTTTAATCCTGGGCTGCTGGTGAGGTTGGTGTTTGGGAGGATAACCCGTTTTACAGGCAGGTGCAGTGCTGAGGGCGGGAGCCTGTAACAGCGTTAGCGCCCTGCAACCCGCCGTGCCTTGTAACAGAGTTCGGTGTGCCTCAGCAAAAAATTCATTCCAGAAGAATTCAATCACTTCTTGGGAGAACTTTCCGACGTGAGAAAATAATTGAGTGCTTGACATCCAGCTTCAGAGGTCAGCCGCTGAAAAGGCAATATCTTGGCAATAAATTGGGATGAAATTGTCGAATTTGAGCTGCGAGGCGAGTTTGCGGTTTCGTGGAGCAGATGGCTCAGATGATGTGGGGTTCGGGGAGTGCTTTCCACTCGGACAACAGCACACCAAAAGCAACGTGCTTGTGGGGGTTTTCCCATCCTGGGAGGTTTTAAATTAACCATTTCAGACTGAGTTGTGCATTGCAGAAGCAGGCTGAGCTGCAGCTCTACTCACAACAGAACAGACCTGCTTTTTTAAATCAATCTTTGTTAATTTGGTCCACAACTTTGTGTGCTTTTTCTATAGGGAAAAAAAATGCTTCTAATAAAAAATGTTATCTCTTTTTCACAGCATGGCCTATTATACACTTAGAAGTTATTATGTCTATGTAATCACAGAATCAATAAAGTTGGAAAACATCTCCAAGATTGTCAAGTCCAACCTTCAACCGATTGCCACAGTAAACCATGTTGTAAAGTCCCACATCTACTCAGTTTTAGAACACTTCTGTGGGTGGGATTCCACACCTTCCCCGGACAGTCTCTTCCAGGGCTTGGCCAGCCTTCCAGTGAGGAAATTTTCCCAATATCCATACTAAACCTCCCCTGGTGCAACATGAGGACTTTCCCCTTGTCCCACCACTGGTTACCTGGGAAAAGAGCCCAACTCCCTCCTTGCCACAGGGAGCTGGAAAAGCACCTGCACTAATTCAATTGCAGGTGTTATCTGTTCTAATTCTGGTGTTATCTTGATTGATGAGTTGGCAAAAAATATCTTAGCAGTCAGGTATTTTATAGGATTTCTCCAGTGACTTTTTAAACAAATGGTATAGCAGACCCTTGCAGACAAAAATAGCAGTTTTAGCATCTTCCTTTGGTAAGTATCTATATTTTTTTTCTACTTTGCTCCTTCTTTGGAAAGGGAACAAATAAAATACGTAGTAATTTTTCTTTACAAGCCTTAATGGGATTTCTACCCATCTAGTTACAATCCAAGAGCAAACCAACATTCTCCAGTCTGTCCAGTGCCCTGTTGCCCAACCAAATTGTGGAACAGCAAAAATATTCTTTTATGTAAGTGAAGTATCACATATCTCCTGCTCAATAATCTGACATAGGAAATTTGAATATTTGCTATTCCAGCATTGCAGCTTTGATTTTCTGGTGAATGTGAGATTATAATTTCACTTTTTTTGTTTTTTCTATTACTGCTTTCCTGTGCCTGTCATGAAGTCTTCATTAATCCTTACCCAGGTTTAAATGTGCATTTGGACTGGATGCATTTGGACTGCAATAATGCTGTGTGTGGTTTGGTTTTTTAAATCTATTTACTACTTAAAGGAAATCCTTTGCCTTTTCTGGAAAAGATAATAAATTTTGTTTTCTTAACCTTAACCAGAAGAGGCTGTTTCTTCTCCCTTGGGGTTAGAGTAACATTCCGTGTTGACACCTGTGACTTTTTTCTTGCAACTCCCACTGTGAAAACAGCCACGGAGAACAACGTGAAAAGCCCTTTTCTTGTAAGAACCCTCAATTATTTTCCATGGCATTTCAAGAATCCTGTTATTCAACTTTCAAAGCTTGCTGTAGAATCCAAACCCAGAAACTATCAGTGCAAATAGTACATCTAATTTTCCTATCACATTCACCTCAGCACAGGAAATCAATCCATCAGGAAGGGGAAATAGATGGCAGTGGCAATCCAATAAAAACCATAAATAAACAGAGGGAAACACCCTGTGTCAAGTGAGGATTTCCAGATTTACAAAACATGTATAACCAAACCTGCATTGTGATTTGGGTGGTGCTGAGATCACAATTTCAAGGGTTTCACAGCATATAAATTCAAAACTGGGAAGAGGAAAGATAAAAAAATTAGTTAAAAAAAATTACCCAAAATTCTTGAAATTGCTGTTAATAATAATAATAAAAATAATAAAAATAATAAAAAATAATAAAAAATAAAAATAATAAAATAATAATATTAAAACAAAATATAATAATAGCAATAATAGTAATAATAGTAATAGTAATAGTAGTAGTAGTAATAATACTAATACTAATACTAATACTAATACTAATACTAATACTAATACTAATAATATAATCACAGTGATTTTATCAGGCTGGCAAATTTTAAAAACCTAATTAACAAAAATATCTTGGTAACTACATTTTGAATGTTTTTCCCAACATTTTTTTGAGTAGCAGAGTTGCTGGGGGCTTTCTTTGTTTGTCTGCTTTTTGCTCAAGAAATCCACAGTATCCTAAACAGTCCTCCAAGGATTCAATAATGCAGACAGTTTCTGCTCCAAGTACTTCCAGCAATTGTTGGCATCTTTTAGGACTGTCTGGCTGGAATTTATTAACATATATAGCCAGAGCTCTCTCCTCTATTGAAAGGCAATATAACACACGTTCCCTGACAGATTAAAGCAAGCTGCACTATAAATTGTGCAGATTGAGCCCTCTTACATGGCTTATCCTAATCATAGCTCTGCCATTTGCTTCTCATGACAGGATAAAAATAAAAGTACCATAAAACTAAAATAAAATAGACAGTCTGCCATTCCTCCTTTAGAAAACATTTGTCAGAATCTCTTCAAAAATAATTGGGAAGAAAATGTGCTGAATTCTACAATTTATTGAGTCATTTTTAAAGCTTGCCCAGGCATGTTAAAAGGCTGCATTCTTTATACCAGCTAGCTTGGGAGAGGATGTATTTTACATTGTCAAAACCCTTTCAGAGTTTGCTTTTTTTCACCCTTAAGAATAAGTTTCCCCTGACTTTAAACTTAAATATTTATCCAGTGAGCAAGAAACAGTGAAACATTTAGGTTCACCCACTGTGCCAGCCTTCAGTGATCTAAACCCTGCTTTCCCCTGCAATGTCTCTACAGTGTCCCATCTTCTCTTTTTCCCTTTCTGCAGTGTCTACATTTGAGCTGTTGCTGCTAAGGAAAGCAGTGTGAAAGTCTTCTTTTGCTGGAGATATATATATTGAAAAGTCAGTTTATGGCATATTCTTCAGCCCTTTTTAGAGAGAAATCTGGAACCTGAACTCTTCTGGCACCTTCAGCAAGGGCAGTTGCTTTCCTTCTTGGTAAGGAAATGGTCCCTCTGCAAAGGATGAGTCCTGGAAAGTCAGTACTCAGCTGTAATCACAAAGACTGCCATCTGGGAGGCGTTGTGACAGTCCAGTGACACGGGGAGACAGCAATATTTAAAACAAGGATTGGTTTCAATATCTCCTCGTAGAGCTGGGGAGATGGGGAAAGAGGCCAGCTCCAAAACTGTCTGATTGCTGCGCCAGTGGAGAAGGTGCAGGGCTCCCCCTCAGCTCTGAGCACACACACTTTGTGACATGGAGATTTAGATGGGATATTGGGAAGGAATTGTTCCCTGTGAGGGTGCTGAGGCCCTGGCACAGGGTGCCCAGAGAAGCTGTGGCTGCCCCTGGATCCCTGGAAGTGTCCAAGGCCAGGCTGGACAGGGCTTGGAGGACCCTGGGCTGATGGAAGGTGTCCCTGCCCATGGCACAGCATGAGATTCAAGGTCTCTTCCACCCCAAACCTTCCATGACTCCATGATAGCTACAGTACAATTACTCTGTGTCTAATACAGAAATCAACAAATTAAACAGCTTTGTTTTGCATACATGGGGACTTTTCAAGGGCCAAGAGTGGCTCAGTACTTGGGAGCTCATGGTCAGGGGTCCTTCTTCACACTGCACACTACATCCATTCATCCTGTTTTTGGAAAAACTTAAGCTCTACCAGCACTTTTGTAAGGTTTTGTGATGAAAAAGGTGCAGTTTTGTCAGCCACACAGGATTTATCTAAAATAATAATTTTCATCAGTCTAAACCACTTGAGCCTCTTCTGTGGCACTTCAGTTCCTTCTCTGTGTTGAGGAATCTGCACTGGCAACCTTCCTCACACACTTACACCTTCCACACCACCTGCTCCAGAGAAACTGAGCAGCAAGGTTGGTGCCAGCCAGGGCCCAGCACAGTCAGAGCCCTGCAGTGACACCAAAACCCCAAAATAATGGAAGCAGAGAGTAATAAAGGCAGCCCCACTGGAGCTTGGCTTCACTACAACCTGTCACAGCTGATGGGACGAGTGCCCCGGGCAGGAGCTACAGCAGGGCAGGGAGGTTAAAAGGAGGAGCACTTGTGAGAGTGAACAGGGCTCTGCCTCGTGTGCAGAACCTCTGTGATGTGGAGGAGATTCAGATTATAAATACAGGAGCTCTGGTTAGGCACTGGGAATGGTCACAGGGACCAGGCTGGGAGGAGCTCAGCACCCGCCTCAGTGAGCTGCAGGTCCCTTTCCCTGAGTTCAGGAGGATTTTCCCTTTTCCCTTTGGACACCCTGGCAAACACGGAGCCTTTCAGCCCACACCATTCCCCTCTGTGCCAGCACCGAGCCATTCCTAGGCTTGTGTAAACATTCTTCATTCTTCTTTCTTCACATTTCTGGGAACTCAAGTGTAAATGTTCTAGCAAAAACTTAATTGTGATTTAATAAAGAAACCGACTTCTAAGTCCTTCCTCCAGTGCATCATGTTACACAATTCTTTTCCCCACCATATGTGATTTCACCTAGGAGTCAGTCCCACTAATTATTAGCAAAGGATTTCTCAAGTTAATCATCTTCTTAGAAGACTTTTGGGACCTTAACGGGTGTTTACTGCAGGGCCTTTTGAAATGCAAATCACTTTTGCAAACTTCAGAAAGCCCCAAACTCTATTTGGATTCATTTGTAAGTAGTTAAAGATCAAAGTCACTCCAACCCAGAAAGAAGATACAACATATTTTTGTTCCAAAATGTTGATTTATTTTCCCCACAAACTTTCAGTGTTAGGTCTCATACTTCTTGGTACCTGCAAACAGCAGTCAGAAATCCTTCTGGCTGTTTCTCTAATGATTAATGAGTTGCAAGATGCATTTCTTTATTTCATAACCTTTACTATCACAAGAGGTCACTCAATCTGTGAAGATGACAGCTTTGGATATAACTTTACAACATTAAAAATGTGTGACCCACAGTAAATTACACAACTTGTTCTTTTTGTGGGCAGTGCTGTCAGTGTTTTTCATCTGTGGCTTGTCTGCAGACCAGGAGAGCTCTTGCAGCCCCATTTGTCATGGAGAGAGAGCTCCATGGTGGAGCCCGTTAAAAAATTCTCATGGACCACTTTGTCAGAAGTGAAGTGTCTGAACTTATCCATTACACAAGCTCAGGAGGAACTGGAGCTGCTTGAAAATACATCAAGCCATTTTTATCCAGACCCTTATTTGAAGCTATTCCACTAGTTCCTAATATGCATTAGGGAAATTATTCCAGCCTGCAAGTTCTGGTGCCATCTGGATGAATTAATTTCAACACTCTACCCCTGTTATACTCTCAGACATGATGATTCAGTTGTTGGTACATTGATTTTCCAGCTTCTTTTTCACTCTTTACTGAAAAGAAATGGCAGTGAAGGTCTATATATACAGTAGGAATTATTTAAAATACTGGGAACATCTGAAGTTGTTATTTGTAACTGTTGTAACACACAAAGGGTTGGAAGGGACTTTAAAGCCCATCCAGTGCCACCCCTGTCATGGGCAGGGACACTTCCACTAGCCCAGGTTGCTCCAAGCCCCAGCCAACCTGGCCTTGGACACTTCCAGGGATCCAGGGGCAGCCACAGCTTCTCTGGGCTATGTTACAGGATGAGTGAATCCTTAAGGTTGGAAAAAAGACCATGGAGTCCAAGCTGTCCCTGATCCCCACCTTGTCCCCAGCCCAGAGCACTCAGTGCCACCTCCAGCCCTTCCTGGGACACCTCCAGGGATGGGGACTCCAAACCTCCCTGGGCAGCCCCTGCCAAGGCCTGAGCACCCTTTCCATGCAGAAATTCCTCCTGGTGTCCACCCTGAGCCTGCCCTGGCCCAGCCTGAGGCCGTTCCCTCTCCTCCTGTCCCTGTTCCCTGGGAGCAGAGCCCGACCCCCCCGGCTGTCCCCTCCTGTCAGGAGCTGTGCAGAGCCACAAGGTCCCCCCTGTGTCCTCCCCTCCTTTTCTCCAGGCTGAGCCCCTTTCCAGCTCCCTCAGCCACTCCTGGTGCTCCAGCCCCATTCCCAGCCCCGTTCCCTGCCCTGGACACGCTCCAGCCCCTCAAGGTCTGTGTGGCCACGAGGGCCCAGAACTGGACACAGCACTCGAGGTCCCTCAGCAGTGCCAGCACAGAGGGACAGTCATGACAAGAGTGCAGCATTTCTACATATCTAAACACCATTGAAGTAGAAAAAAATATTTTATCAAACTTCAGCACATGATGGTTTTCTTTTTCCTCTTTTCTTAGAGCTTAATTTAAAAAGTGGAAAAAGTCAGCAATAAAAAAAAAAAGACAAAAAATTCCTTTTAAAGCCCAATTTATCCTAATTAGAACTCGATTACTCAAATACTGAGTAGAGGGGTGTTTTTTTTAGTCCTGTCCAAGTCACAGATGCCAAACACAGTATATTAAGCCAGCAAATATTTCAGGAGGCACTACAAAAGTCAGGTCATGAGATGAGAAAATAAGAGGATATAAACCCCAGGTCATTCCCATGCATGGACAGGAGCCTGAGGTACCAGCTATAATTAGCTGGGACTAGAAAGCACAGCTGACTTTCCTGCTGGAATAAATGGGCACAGACCTACCAAAGCCAGCACATCTATGACATTTACACCAGCAGAATTTCTGACCCACATTCCCCCTGGTCCCTTCATTTTGCCCTGCTACCTCTGTCATTTCCATCCGTCCTGCTGCCATCCTTACTCCTGCCTCTCCATGCTCCCAGCTTTTGTCACAGTAACCCCATTTAGAATCCATATTTACCTTCCTTACTGGGGCATGGAGCAGATGGATTAGCATGATTCCGAATAGATAATTTCAGGGACATATCTCCTTCAAAGAGAAGATGAAAAATGGTGCAGTAGAGCTGGAAAGATACTTCTAAAAAAGCCAGAAAAGACAGTCAGTGCTCAGCATGGGGGGAGGGAGGGAGGGTGGAAAGGTTAATACACTCCACAGAGCCATTGCTTAAATTAAACCTGGCCTTTGAATGCTGTCTCGCTCCAAGATACACCGGATACGATCTCAAATTGCCTCGGCCTTGCTTTCTCCTCTCCCTTTCATGCATTCAGTGAGTCCTGACTCCTGTCAAAGGCACCTGACAGAAAGATTGAACTCCAAAGTGTTCCCAGAAAAGAGCTTAGAGGAGCTTTCTCCCTCTCCACTCCTCTCTCTTCCCCCTCTCCCACACATTTTTCCGCTCACACCTTGGCTGCAAGCTGCCAATTCCTGAGCAGGAATGCTCAGCCACAGCTCTTCCTGGGGAAAGCAAAACACTGCCAGGCACCTGGAAAACTTAGGGAGCAGGGAAAGACCAAAGCAGGAAGAGAGGAAAAGTGAGCAAAGCTTGCTCTGATTGCACAGGTAATGCATGTTCAGCTGACCCTTGGTGTTGAGGCACATGGAAAATCTAGGGAACATAAAGAAAGAAAATCTAGGGAAACACTGCACAGCATCTGAATAGTTCTTTGGGGAGGAAATTACTCAGTGCTCTCGTTGCTTGCTGAAATTGGAGAGCTCAGCTTGGGCACCTCTGGCTGTGTCTTCTTTTCTCCTTCTTCTCTCTTCCCCTTCTCCCAGGGGTCACAGAGTCACAGAATATCCTGAGTTGGAAGGGAACCACCAGGATCACGGAGTCCAACCCCTGTCCCTGCCCAGACACCCCAACAATCCCACCCTGTGCATCCCTGGGAGCGTTGCCCAAACCCTCCTGGAGCTCTGGCAGCCTCGGGGCCGTGCCCATTCCCTGTTCAGTGCCAGCACCTTCTGGGGAAGAACCTTTTCCTGACCCACCTGGCCCTCCCCTGGAACAGCTCAAGGTGAGGCAACCAGGAGCTTGGAAGAAGTTATAAATAAACTCCATGGCCTCCGATTTCCCATGGGCATCCAGGAGGCCACGTAAGCCACAAGAGGCTCCTCAAATTGTAGGATTCCCAAGGATTTCCAAACTTCCTAATACCCACATCATAGCTAGCGATTCCAAGGTAATTATGAACTGACAAACATCATAAAGTCCAATTGCTGGGATCTGAATGGAATAATCCATCTCTAATTCAAGAAAATTGCCACACTTACTCACGATAATTAAATATTATGTGCATGTATAATTAATAGATGTCTAAACCATCCAGAACAACAAATCCATCTTCATTTCAGTTTAACAACAGAGGGCGTTTAAATGGAAGCTGATTGATGCAATGGAAACTGATGGATGCAATCACAGTGCTTACCTTTTTTTTTTTTTTTCCCACCAGTTCCTGAAAGCAATTCTTTACCAGCTCATGTCACTGAGAAACCCCACTTCCATGGAATTTAATGGCAAAATTCCACATGGGATTACCACGGCAATGGATACTGACAGCACATACCCAGGGCTTTGAAAACTCCATCCTAATGTTTCTTCCAGGATGTGTGCTGGCTCTCACTGTGGGAATTTTCATATCTAGTGGCTTAGTTATATGGAATTTTATACTCCAGCTATTACCAGCTTTACAGTGGCTACAAGCATTGGACAGAGATTCCTGGGAAACACACCTGATCCAGGGTACAGCTCAAATTAATGCAGGAAGCAGGCTGGCTTCCATTCACACTGACTACATTTCAAATGGGCTTTCAGTGCATAATGATTAATATTTCACTATAATTATTTGTTCCAATTAAATGTGGCATGATTAAGAGACATTTTCCCCTGTGAAGCTAAACTGCATTTTTTTCTTTAAAAAAAGGCAATGATAAAATTAATTAAAGGAGGTTTGACTTGCTTATTTTGCCATTTAAACTGCTCTTCTTTTTCCATTGCTAATTGAGAAATTTAATTTCTCCAGGATAGTTCTATTGTACAGAAAAGAAGCTGCAATCTGGTAATTAAAAGAAAAAGGAATGTTGCTTCCCAGAAACAATAAAAATAGAGAAAAGACATTCAGAATTATAAGACCAGTAACAGCTCCTGTTGATTTGGTCACCAGCTTTAGATTTGACAATAAATTCTGAATACTTGGTTTATGAAAGATATCAGATACAACAGTAGGAAGAGACAGACTCTTTATACCATTATTTGAAATTTCCATTAAACAAAAGTTGAGTAACATGAAAGGTGCTTAAAAACCCCTGCATTTTCTTAGCATTTTTCTCAGACAGGAACGTTGACTTCTGAAGAACTGTTAGAACTGTGTTTTTTTTCTGAAAGAACCTCAGTTGTGACTCCTGACCACACAAAGCAGCAAAGTGGCTCTTTAGAAGAACTTTCACAGCAGAGAAGTTCCAACGTGCTCTGGAATTCCATTCCCTTGGATATTCATTATCTTCTGGCTGATATTTTTAAACCTGCCTATGGGATTTGGATGCCCAATTCCCATTAAAATTAAAATGGGAAATGAGTAACCAAATTAAGTAATTGAATTAAAATTAATGAGAGCTGGGCATCCATATCCTTCAGGCAAGTTTGAAAATTCCAGCCAGTCGAGTTTTAGGACAATGCACACATTTCAGGACATATAAATGTGCAATGGATGTGCACTGACCTACAGCAAACAGGGAGAGGTGTTTCTGCCAGACAGTGGGAAACACTTCTCTCAGTGTAGGAAAATATCTCCAAACACTGACTAGTGCTAAAAAAATGACAGAATTAAGCCCCATCTATATCTACATCCACATCCTAGGCAATGGCTGTTCGTAATTCAGATAATAAGGGCTATCAGAGCATGATTTAGAGCTGCAGTTTGATTTTTAAAGAGGGACTGTCATAATATATTTAAACATTAGTATATACTATTATTCAGAGCTTCTCACAGATTTTCCTGTCACTTCAAACATTATTATTTTATATTACTAGAAGAGATCAATCACTTCCATTTAATATATTTAAAATTAGTGATTTCCCCCCCGCCGCTACCCTGCATAACTCTCCTGTCATAAAAAACAGTCCACAAAGTTTATGGGTCAGCAAAAAGCTGGCTAATAACACAAATCATAGAGTTATATTAGCACTGGAAGTAGGATTTGGGTCTCCCAAAAGTATTTATACTTTTGCTGACAACTAAAATCCCACAGCAATAGAAATAGCAATGTATCAGTGGCAGCCTAATGGACTTGGGCTTACTTTGTTTTGCAGTTTTCAGAGTGAACTCTCATTTACCAGAAGACTTTAAACTGAGTTTTTAACTACCCCACTCTCATTTTTGCTACAGTGAAGAATCTCATGGATGTTCAGGGATCTCACTACCAGTCAGCCAATTCTTAAAACAAATTCCCTTCATGTCAAAGCAAAGATGTCATATTTCACTGACACCAAAAGAATTCTTCTGAGGTTTGGTAAACGTGAAACCCATGTTTTATCACAGAAAAGACCTTTCTATTAAGTAATCCAAGTATTGATGGAAATATAATAGTTGGCCAAGCAATATATAGTTAATGCCTTAACACTGATAGTTCTCTCTCTAGGTACAACTTCAGATTTCCTTCATGCCTTTCAAAGAGTCTCTAAATCTTCTACAACCCTTAACAAATGTAAGAGAGTTTAGGAAAAATCCTGTAAAACCACAAAGGTTATTCACTATCCTGTGATGACCTGGGAGACACATCATTATTGGCCACATCTCTCTGTTCACTGACCTGAAATTCCTCCAGATTTCTCTCCTTCTGCTCCATGTTTTATTAGTTTCTTTCTAATTTATCACCACACACATCCAAACAAGAAGCTGTGTTCTATTAAGCACTTTACAGGATTTACATTATACAGCCATTACTGGAAATGTTGAGTGTCATTAATAAAACTGCTGCTAATTTTAAATAAACTCCTCCATTTCACAGAGGAACATGAGCACATATAAAACTTGGGGAAAAAAAAATCGGATTTATAATGCCATAAAGGATAATTACCGAGAACATTATCAAGGCAAAAATTTCTACTCTTCTGCCTGTAATTAGCGTCCAAGGATCTATTTAGAACTTCTGCTTCCTCTAGGTAACATAACAGTGGTTCAGAGGATGCACAGCACAACTCCTTGATGTAGATCTGGAGGGGAATTTTTGTGAGGAGTGGCTGAAGGCACTTGGCTCGTTCAGCCTGGAGAGGAGGAGACTGAGAGGGGCCTCACTGAGGGCTGCAGGACACAAAGGAACAGCTGGAGCTGTGCCAGGGCAGGGTCAGGCTGAGCTCAGGGAAAGGTTCTTCCCCAGAGGGTGCTGGCACTGCCCAGGCTCCCCAGGGAATGGGCACGGCCCCAAGGCTGCCAGAGCTCCAGGAGGGTTTGGGCAACGCTCCCAGGGATGCACAGGGTGGGATTGTTGGGGTGTCTGCGCAGGGATAGGGGTCAGGCTCCATGACCTTGGTAGATCCTTTCCTATTCAGGATATTCTGTGATTCTATGATTTTTCAGTGCTAGAGATCTAGAAAATAAAGTCTCCCAAATAACTTCCACTTCAGTTTTCAGCAGGTCCAAAGGTTATTTGATTTTGGGGTTTTTTTTTTTTAAGAATCCCTGCACAGGAAATGTTGACACCCACCAACTGCAAACCCCAAACAAAGTTGTCAGATACAATAATCTAAGGAGAAAGCTGTGAAAATCTCTCCTTTAGAATGTCTGCATTGTACTCCCATGTGGCTCTAAGTTGTTGCAGGTGCTCTTTGCAGTGCCTGTGTTAATTCTTCACACTGCCTGGTCCGGGCACTGCCGTGTGTTTTATGTGTGATGGGAAGAAGAGGGGAAAATTACATTCTCAGCCAATTCACATCATCACTTCCCTAAATTCCTGGGAGACTCTGGCAGGGTAGGATGTGCAACAACAGCCTCTCCTGGGAGAGCAGCAGTTAAATGTCCATAGATGTTGTAGTGCTCCAATGCAGGCTGATCCGTGGGGATGGCACTGGCACTCACTAAGCTGTTACAAGACTGTGACAAACCTCCAGAGACCTTTATTTACTGCACTGTTATTCCTCCCAGAGCCCAGATAATTGGAGCAATCCAATTTACAGTCTGTCTGACAACAGTCAGACGTGTTGGGGTGTTAGAGGGGACCTTTGACGTGACCTATCAGTGAACTGTATCTGTATTTGAGGAGAGGTTAAAGCCAAGTCCAATCTGCATTTTCCCTAGGGAATTTTATGGTACTTTCCAAACCACAGACCTGTCCCATATTTCACCCTCGCTGCAAACACTAGCTGATTTATTCACTCTATGTGCTGCTTAACTATTTCTTTCTACATTTCACACGTGCCTGTTGCTTTTCCACTAGCAAACCCTTTTTTGTAGAGATGTAATTGAGCCTTTGTATGGGATGGAAACCCAAACACAATTATATGAATAGTAAAATTATTTATTTAAATTGATGGTGATAATAAATCTCTTAATCAGGTAGTAATTATTTGTAGTATTTTCTTACCACAAAGTGTAGACAGCTCTAACTATGAGCACAGTGCACTATTTATGGAAGCAATGGTATTAAAGCTAGAAAAACAGTTATTAAGTAGGGATTGATGCCACTCACTCATCCCAGTGACCAAATCTCTTTCCTCATCCTCAAGGAGTGACCTTGAGGGTGTCCCCACTCCAGGAAGGAATCCCCACACACTTCTAAATGTGGGGGTGTTAGACCCTCCTGTTAAAATGTGGGGCTGGGTTTTTATGGCTTAAAGTGACTGATGTCAGTGTTTCCCATAAATTCATTTGACAAACAAATGCTGAAGATTTAAAAATGCTCAGCAAACTATTCAATAACAGAAGGGCTCAGTCTGGATTTTGGCTTTACATCAGCAGATTTATTTTCCCAAGTGTGTGCACACAAGACCAACAAAACAGCCTCACATTGACTAATATTTATTAATCAGCAGTGCCTAAAACTAGTTAAAAGCTGAAAAACAAGCATCTGAAAGAGCTTCTCTCAGTTTCAATAAAAACATCTAATAAGTAATAATTTTCCCAACAGGGAGCCTGCTTTAAAAAGCTTGCATGTTTGCATGTTCTTCCATCAGCTCTGTGTTCTTCAGAGGTTTCTTTCCATATTTCTCTCAGAGTTTTTACACCAAAAGGAGAAGAAAGACGATCAGGTTCTGGTTAGATTTATTTTTGTAGGGCCAGAAAATGATAATTAAGGTGTAATCATGCCTGAACTGATCTTACAGCCCTTGGCCATGCCTTTGAAGATCACGGCATTCAGTAGGTCTTCATCTGTGTGGAGCTGACACAAAGTTCAGCCCACTCACTTTTCCCACCATATCTCTGTGTTCTGGTCAAAACAGAAAAAGATTTATGTAAAATCCACAGAGAAGAAGGAAAATAACAACAGAATCATTCAGTTGGAAGGAACCAGCAGTGATTACCTTGTGCAACTTTCTCACCAGTTCGGGGCTGATTGACAGATTTGTGAAGCAGTAGAGGAAGCTCTATGCCAGATAAGCACATTTGAACATCAGGGTGAGTCTTTCTTGGTCCAGCTGCTCCTAGATCACAATGAGAAACTAAGTGTTCTACGGTCTTATTTCACTTATTATGAGATCAGAGAAATGCTTCTTTTCTTTCAGCATTTTTCTTTTTATGGCTACAAGCTTATCCAGCAGTCAATCCCTTCCCTTTCACCTCCTTACACTGGCACCTAAGTTTAGGGTGACCATAGGTCAGAATAGCTCCATACATTTATTTTATTACCAAAAAGCCTTGAAGGCTCAGCAAATACAGCACTTGCTGTGGAAAAGCTGCAGGTTTTCATACTGCCATAGTCACTGGCTCTAAAAACTTTCCAACCTGACAGAATGAAAAGTGTAATGAAATACTCTATATAAAAGCGTGGCATTGAAACTGGGGTTTTTATTTAAAAAACAGTACTTCAGGAAGCAGTCAGATTTGAAGTTACAGTTAATTAGATTATTCAAGTCAAATTGCTTGCTCTAGGAAGCATGAGTAATGAAAACACTCTTGTTATATTTTTATACAAGTCAAATATTTGTTTCAGAAATTTCCCAGATATAATAAAAAGGCATAAAGCCAGAAAGGAACTTTAAGAGCAAAACTCAGTTGTTGAGCTGAACTTATTTCTTCTCCAGCTTTTTGTTTGTTTGTTTTTCCTTTTTTATGAACAATTCTCACCTCACTAGTGCACGATTTTTCACTTTAGCCAATGAACCTCAGCAATCAATCAGCTTTACTGTACTTCTAAAATTTTTGGAGTCTCAGAAAATTCCAGCCATGGATATTGAGCAACTTGCTCAAGGTCACAGAAGGAACTAGGAAATTATTTGGTCACAGTCCAATGGCTTGGACCTCCTCCCTCAATAGACCTCATTAATAAAAACTGGCTGAATTATATTAATAGGAATTCATTTTTTCCAGGCTGGAGCTGTTTGATAGGAATAGGACACAACTGGCTCTCTGTGGCATTCCTAACCCTTAACTAGAATATGTGTGTGTAAGGCTGTGACAAATGAAAGGGCTCACGTGAGCATCGTTCTGAGAGACAAATTAAATATGTAGGTCGAGAGGCAAGCAAAGACAATCCAGGTTCATGCATTTGGACCACACAGTAGAAGTTTTATTTGCTTATTTTACATTGTTTTATTTGCTGTGCCACGACAGGGCTTTTATACAGGCTCTCCCTTGTGCCTAATAATTAATGAGTTTATGATGACTACAGTGTGACAGGTGAACATCACTCAGCATCCTTTGACACAGCATCATAATGGTCCCTTTAGTTCCAGTTTACAGTTGAAGCTTTCCTGTTGTGTTCCATTTCCTGAGGAAAAACAAACAAACAAAAAGCTGGAGAAGAAATAAGTTCAGCTCAACAATTGAGTTTTGCTCTTAAAGTTCCTTTCTGGCTTTATGCTTTTTTATTATATCTGGGAAATTTCTGAAACAAATATTTGACTTGTATAAAAATATAACAAGAGTGTTTTCATTACTCATGCTTCCTAGAGCAAGCAATTTGACTTGAATAATCTAATTAACTGTAACTTCAAATCTGACTGCTTCCTGAAGTACTATTTTTTAAATAAAAACCCCAGTTTCAATGCCACGCTTTTATATAGAGTATTTCATTACACTTTTCATTCTGTCAGGTTGGAAAGTTTTTAGAGCCAGTGACTATGGCAGTATGAAAACCTGCAGCTTTTCCACAGCAAGTGCTGTATTTGCTGAGCCTTCAAGGCTTTTTGGTAATAAAATAAATGTATGGAGCTATTCTGACCTATGGTCACCCTAAACTTAGGTGCCAGTGTAAGGAGGTGAAAGGGAAGGGATTGACTGCTGGATAAGCTTGTAGCCATAAAGAGAAAAATGCTGAAAGAAAAGAAGCATTTCTCTGATCTCATAATAAGTGAAATAAGACAGTGGAACACTTAGTTTCCTGGATTTCCTGAAATATTTTAGTTTCCCTGCTCCTTTTTCTGCCAGCCTTTTCTACTCAGCAATGTGCATTCTGTGCCAATTAATAAGCAAGTTCATGCTGTGATGGAAGTCCCTCTGTTTTAGTTTAGAGATTTACCCTCTAGATTTCTTTTACCTTCCTCTCTGAGCTGATGACAACCCTTATGAGATTTATTACCTTTGTCAATGAGATTATGAGCATTCAACTGAGACAACAGCTCCTTAAAAAGCAGACAGGAATTTGTATGTAAGCAACCTGCTTAATTTCTCCTGGTAAGATCCTGGCTGGAAATGCCCATTCATTAAACTGGAGATTACAGAACCAAGGCCTGTTTTCACCCAAAATATCAAAATTCTCCCCATTTCTCATCCTGCATAAACAAGAAGGGAAGTATTTGAAGTTTATCCACTCCAGAGCACTGATTCTGCCCCCAGAGCAAGGTTTTCATGTCATTGTTTCTGTCCTAAAGTAACTCGTGTTCCAGAGGGACCAACAATTTCTCATTTCTATCTCTGCAAGACGACTTTCTTCAATAAGAAGGGAGATTTTGAGACAGTCTTGATTGCACTGATGAGATAAACTCCTGCCTGTGTTGTCCCAGGTGTTAGCCCATAATTTTTAGCACCTTGTTACTCACACCCTAGCTATAATAAAATATTGGAAATAATAATAATAAAATACTAAAAGGTTGAAGGCCTCCAGGATCATCAAGTCCAACCTTTGAACTTACCTGAAGTCACTCCTGCCACAATTCCTGGCTGTATTAAGACTTTTCAGGCATGGGAGAAGCCAGGAATGTCTGGGATTCAACATGGCTTTCAAAATTACTTCCTTTTTCATTAAAAAGGGCTCTTCTGAAAGGAAAGTGTTTTATTAAAAAGAAAAACAAAACAACACTTTATTACTTTTGCTTCAACATTACCTAACAATTTATTTCCAACACTTATTTCACCATGAACTTCCTGTTTGGAATGACTTAGCTATTAGGAACAGGTAAAACTACATGTCCCTCTTTTCATATAAATACACACCCAAAGTGCAGGTAACGTGGAAATAACTTTCTTCATAATTGCCATATCAGTTTCTTCCTCCCCAAATAACTCATTATTGAAAGACCTTCCTTACCTTGTGCTACAACAGAGCAGGGCTTTGTTTCCTCTTGGAAACCACTGATTTGGTTAAGACTTTCTAAATCTTAAAACCTGCTAAATTGTGATAACAATTAGGTTGATTTCCTTCCCTCTGCAAGTGCTATACAAAACCCCATCAATCAAGGTGTATCTAATTATGAAACTAAGTTAGGAGGTGTTTGAACAAGATGGCTCAGGTCCTCAAGGGACCCGAGAATTGAATTGGTACTTGAGACAGATCAAATTAGTTAATGATTTGGGGACCTTTATTCTGCAAGAGCATGGAAATTAAAAAAGAATAATGAAATTCATTAGAGCTTGGGAACATGCAGAAAGGAGGACATTTGGGCCTTGCTGCACGAGGAGTTTAGGACCTGCTTTATCTCGGTGGAATGGCAAGTGGTGGTGAGGGGAGCACTCCTGGTTTCACAATTCACCTTACAGGTGACCACAGCATTGCTCATCTAATTAATTACCAAACACAACTCAGCCCTGAACTATTTCAGGTGCTTACAATCACAGCTTGGAGCTGGGGGGGGGGCTTTCCCCCCTTTTTGGAGGAGGAAGAAATGCAAATCCAGGAAGACCCTATGCCTTTGGGAGCAGGGAGAGCCTGTCAGGGCACATGAGTAGTGCTGGTGCTAATCTTGCATCCCTCACTGCTGTATTTCTTGCTTTATAAATCGAGCTCACTCTGTGTGTTCATTTTCTGGCATGCTCTGAGTCTGCACAGCCCCTCCAAAATCAGAAAGCACAGACATTCCTGGCATTAAGGAGCAAAGAGCTTGACCACAACACCTTTGAACAGGGGTGGAAAGCTCTGCATTATTCAGCTTTAAGTGACAGGGAGTTTGGTGGAACATTTTACCTCACACTCTGCACTGAGCCAATTTAAAACACCAAAATATCTCCCAATTCCCAATTAATGCCTTCAGTTTGGGAATCTTTTACCTGATCAGCAACTATTTTAGCAATACAGAATCAAGGAATCCCAAAATGCTTTAGGTTGAAGGGACCTTAAAGCCCATCCAGCCCCCTGCCATGGTAGGGACACCTTCCACTATTCCAGGCTGCTCCAAGCCCTGTCCAGCCTGGCCTTGGGCACTGCCAGGGATCCAGGGACAGCCACAGCTTCTCTGGGCACCCTGTGCCAGGGCTCCCAACCCTCGCAGGGAACAATTCCTTCCCAATATCCCATCTACCCCTGCCCTTCTTCAGCTTAAAGCCATTTCCCCGTGTCCTGCCACTCTTGTACTATTCCTGAATTGTAGTAGTATAAAAATGGATTTAAAAAAAGAAGAATGTCCTATTGCCTATGTTTGCTTTTTCTTTTTTTTTTTTTTTTTAAGTAGAAAATACAACATATAAAGTTTAGTCAATGCTCAGAAGTTGCTTTTAGATGAGGAAAAAGCAATCATATAAAAAATTCCTTGGGTAGTCCTACCTGCTGTAATGGAGTGCTGCAGTAGCACTGCTGGTATCAGCTGGTACAGTTCTTCTGAGTAAAGTAGAACAATTCCAAACTACAGGAACTTTAGAACTTGGTCTTTTTAAGGGCCTGTTGTGACTAAGTATTTTGGGCTTGAAATTGTGCTTTTACTTGTTTTCCTACAGCAGAATCCTGACATGTTGAAAAAAATCCCCATTTCAGAGACAGATTCCTCCAGCCTTGTAAACCAAAATCAGATTTCAAACAGTAACAACCATATTACTCTTTTTCAGGTCCTTCAGAAGAGTTTTCATAATAATAATCTTGTAAATGACATATTTACAATCTACTGAGCTAAAGCTGAAGGTTCAGGAGGGTTTCCAGATGATCTTGGGGTTACCCTGAAAAGCCCAGACAGGTTTGGCTGAATTGAATGACATGGTATAACACAAACTTTTGGGGATCCTTCCCTTCAGTCAGACACATTTGCAATACATGGTTGCCTAGGGTTACCAAAAACATCACAAGATTTATTTCCCAACAATTTTTCTTTGGCAAATTAAAGGCAATTATTTAAGTGCCTTTTAGGAAGACATTAAAACCAGATATTTCATAAACAGAGATTCAGAGCACGGGCAAGGAGCTGCTCACACAACTAAACAGTCACTGCTTGAAAAATAACGATTAGAGAACCAGCAAAAAATAACCAGGCTAATTAAATCTGCTAAAAAGCAGGAGAACACAGGAGAAAATTCATGCAGCCTACAGAGCTGACTTGCACACAGGGTTTTTTAAGATTGATGAGTTATTTGTTGAGAGTGGCTTGAATGGTTTTAGCCAAAGCAATGAGTTTGGGGGTTGTGGCAGCTTCAGTTTTAAACATCTGCTATTTCCTTAATTAAATAGGTTTAAGAAAATTATTACAAAAGCCCATTTCTGGTAGCTTTGGAACTCATCCAGAAAGAGCCTGCTGAGTAAACATGCTGTTAATCTGTAATAGCTGAAAAGTGTTTTTCAGTCCCCAAGCATGCTGTCATCCACCACCTCGCCTTACTGAGGAAAACTAACTCAGGTGGCTTGAAAATCCCCTTCCAACCCCAAACCTGGTGCAAGGGTGGCAAAGATGAGCCTGATACCATCAAAGGTTCAGTAACAAAATTAATGGAGATTATTCCCCTAGGAGTGTGAGTCAGATTTCACTGTGTTATTTGCTCTTAATTTACCCAAATTCTCTAAGTCCCTGGGTGCACAGTGATGGCCTGACCTGCTGTGTCCCCTCACACTGAGCTTTCCCAGTGGTTTCCTTACAGAATCATTAAGGTTGGAGAGACCTCCAAGGTCATCCAACCCAGCCTTCAACTGAATATTTAATTGTTCAAACTGAAGTTTGAGCACTTCCATGGAGGAAGACTCCACCTCCTCCCTGGGCAGCCCCTTCCAGTGCCTGACAGCCTTTCCATGAAGGAGTTTTTTTCCCAGTATTCGACCTGAACCTCCCCTGGTGCAATTTGTGGCCATTTCACCTTACCCTGTCCCTGTTCCCTGGGAACAGAGCCCGACCCCACCTGGCTGCACCCCCCTGGCAGGGAATTGTGGAGAGGGATCCAAGACTCACCTGAGCCTCCTCTTCTCCAGGCTGAACTCCCTGAGTACCCCCAGGCACTACTCAGAGGATTTAGGTTCCAACACTTCCCAGCTTTGTTGCCCTGTTTAATGCCATTTTCTAATTTCATGGATTCTTTTTTGCCTCTTTCAGGATGACCTGACAAGAAATATCCTGGTTAGGATGGATGTTGGTATTACTAAGCTGTGTTAAACTGTGAAAATTCTGCCATCTTCCCTTCTCTATATCTATTTTTGCTCAATACTTGACACAGGTGTTCTTTTTTTCCTACAAAAAACCCCAAACCCCATTGTTGTGTTCAAAATTCCTGGAAGGAAGAAAGGCTTGGGAAAGCACAGAATTCTGGAACAAAACCACCACAGCCACTGGGAGCTACTCCATTTTCTTTGATTAAAGATCTTGAGGACAGAGACATATTTTTCCCTGGCATTAATCAGACCCCTGAAACAAAAATTTCAGTAAGAAGAAACTATTTTTCTCACTTTTTGATGATTTGTTATTTCTTTCTGTGGAGACAAATCATGCAAAAGAAAAAAGTTGAAGTCCATTATAGTAACTGAGACTAAGGGGATAAAGATACCTCACATTTGTTTTTATCTTTAATGTTCTCTTTAGCCTAAAGGGATGTAATATTTGTATAATATTTGTAGTTTTGAGATAACATTCTGGGCCTTAGAGGAATTTTGAAGAGAATCTTAATGTACATGAGTAGAAACTAATATTGTGTTGTTTTATTGAAAATCCTCTCATTTCATGGTTTTGTAAACTTCTGTATGAAATCCACTCTGATAAAATGTTCTAATAATGCTGCAGTGAATGTCTTTCTTTGTCCTAATTTATTAATATTTATTTGTGAGTCAAACCAATCATTGCGTTTGCTGTACCTGTGGAAATTTATTAAATACCCAAGGCCAGGCTGGACAGGGCTTGGAGCAACCTGGGATAGTGGAAGGTGTCCCTGACCATGGCACTGGATGGGCTTTAAGGTCCCTTCCAACCCAAACCATTCTGGGATTCTGCACTCCACTAACATTTAAAACAGTTTCATAAAAGATATCTTTTTTATAAGCATAAGTCCCTTTCATTCCCTCACTGACAGCTATCAAGACACAAAGTGAATTTGTATGGTGAAAGTCTTATTAGATGAAATATATAGGAAATTGCAGAAATTAAAATTCATACAATAGGTAAAAGTACATAAATTAAAACAAATTGCTTAAAATACTGCACGTCATAAAATAAATACATGTTTTCACAGGACTCCATGCCCTGGCCCTGGTGCAGAGACTCAGCACTGTGAGTCAGGAAGGGAGTGCTGCCAAAGGACAGCCCTGCTGTGGAATTTAGGAGTGCAGCTTGTCCTGGGGTGCAGCTCCTGGCAAAGCCTGGAAATATCCTTCTAGCCAATATTCCACACTGACAAACAGAAAAACAAACAATGAATTTTTAAGCACTATTGCCAAGGCTGGCAACATAATGTTGAGTGCCAGAAAGGCTTAATTTTGTTAATTAATTCTATTTTACACTACTGTGCTAGGCACTGCTTTGTAGAGCAAAGGCTTCCCTAAATTTCATGGCTACTGGAAATGGATTCTATTCTAATAGTGTTTGTCTAGGAGGAGGATATAGGAATATAATATAGTCCTCTCTTATTATTATAAAATAAAGATAGAATTCAACATCGTTATTATTAGTAGTAATAGTACTATCATTATTATTATTATTATCATTAGTGCTGTTTGGAATTTGGAATTGAAAAGAACACAGACATTGTTTCTGTATTGATTCTTCATGAAAACACTTCCAAGAAGATATTGGAGGTGAAAATGAATCTGCTTTTCGAGCTAAATAAAAAGACAGGTTGATGAGTCGGCCTAAAATTGGCAGAACCTTTGAAAAGGATCTGAGGAGGAAAACCCTTCTTCAGTTTGTTCTGAAAAACACATTTTGTTTAATGGCCAATCTGAAAGGGGCTGAATGAGATGGGAAACTGCAATTCCAGAAAAGGAAATCAATTTTCATATGCAAATATAAACAATAAAAGATCCCATTTTGCTTCATTTCCTTGGATCCTCATCACTCAGAGGTTTTTCCTTCATTTCTCTCTGTGCACGCTCGAAAAGCAGGAAGTTTTGTTCTGGGACATCTGACAGATGTGAAGGATTTCGGGTGCCCCGTGCTGTTTATAAACATCATTATATCAAAATTCATTTTGCCAAGGGCAAATATTACCTCTGGGAAGAATTCAGCTTTCATGAGGAGGAAAGTAGTATTTCAGGAACTATCTGCAGAATTTCCATTATCCAGGGGCACATCCCATGGATCTCCAAGGTTACCTGCTCTCCAAGGCACATTGCTGAATATGTGCAAGGTTTCCATTTTCCTGACAGGAACAATTACAAATGCCATGCAAGAATAATTCCATACAAAGAAATGAAACAGGCACCAGGAACTCTCCGAGGTGGCACTTACAAATGCTGATGCTAATGCTGCAAAGCCAAGAGTGACTAGGAATAAACAGGTATTTATGGTTATCTTAAAACTTAACTGGAAGATTTTATGAGAGTGCATGAAATAGGTGCTATTTGACACAGAAACATGGAATTGTTTACTTTGGAAAAGCCCTGCAGGATTATGGAGTTCAACATTAACCCAGCACTGCCAAGCCCACCACTGAACTACATTGCTTAGCACCAGAACCGCAGGTTTTTCTGAACCACTGGGAATGGTGGCTGTAGCCTTGGGCAGCCCATTCCAGTGCCTGACAGACCCTTCCATGAAGAAATATTCCCAATATCCACCCTGAGCCTGCCCTGGCCCAGCCTGAGGCCGTTCCCTCTCCTCCTGTCCCTGTTCCCTGGGAGCAGAGCCCGACCCCCCCGGCTGTCCCCTCCTGTCAGGAGCTGTGCAGAGCCACAAGGTCCCCCCTGAGCCTCCTTTTCTCCAGGCTGAGCCCCTTTCCAGCTCCCTCAGCCACTCCTGGTGCTCCAGCCCCTTCCCCAGCCCTGTTCCCTTCCCTTCCCTCCAGTCCCCTCTCCGTTTCTTTCCTGTCATGAAGGATCCAGAGCTGCCCCCAGGATTCCAAGTGTGCCCCAGCAGTGCCCAGCACGGGGGGAAATTGATAATTTTGGTACCAATATTCACCTTTGGATACAAACTCTCCGTGCTGAGTCTTTTCCAGCAGCAGCAGCAAGAGCTGCCCAGTGTCCCCTGCAGACTGGCACAGGTCACACCAGCTGGAAAGCAAAAGCACATGGGCAAGAGCAGCTCCCCTCGATGCCCCGGGATCTGCCCAGCTGAGCAGTCAGTGCACCTTCACTCCTTGGGACTGCATTCCTGTCGAGTTTTTATCTTCTTTTTGCCAGGGTCAGGCTTGGGATTAAATGTGCCAGGAGGTATTTCTTGTTTGCACTCAGATGTTTATTAGTTCTTATCCATGTTACAGTCTCACAAACCCTGAGCTCCACAGCACTTCACTCTAACAAACTAAAAATGGAGCCCTACCTCTCTCTCTAAAAGGCCTTCTAAGGATAAACTGTCCAATTAAGAAATGACACCTAAATTATTTTTACTTTTAACCCAATAACCAACCACCCATGCCCTCAATGATGACTTTTCTATCCAATTACACAACACCACCCAAACCCATGGAGAAGAAGATGAAGAAGAAGGACCAGCCTCTGCCCTAAAACCTCCATCTTGCTTTATATATCTCACTATATTCTAAAACCTTAAACTCTAAGTTTTCCACCATATGATATCACACACTTCTATTCAAACTACACAGCCAAAATCCCAGTTTTATAATTCAATTTTGGGAGCCTTCTCCACGGCCTCAGGTCAAATGCAGTGTTCCCTTGGGGGTCAGTGCCTGTCAGCACAGAAAGTCTAAAATTCTCGGTATCCAGAGTTCCATAGATTCCTGCTGCTTCTGCTGAGTCAGTGTGTGCTGTATAATTCCTAACAGAGCAATGGGATGTGCAGAATGCTCAAGTGCTGTGTTAGGCTTCTGGAGGAATATTAAGAAGATATTTTAAAATATACTTTGAAATACAGCACTATGAATAAAACATGCTGTTTTCCACCAACCATTTTGTTTCAGCCAGAGGATATCCCTGGCACCATAGATTCATTCTGTAATTTTGCTCTGGACAGCTCCAGGATATTTTGGCACTTTTCCCCCTTAGCCTGTGTGTCTGTGGAGTGAGGGATAGCCAAGCAGAACTCTCCTTTAATAAAGGACACAACTGGAGCATGGAAGATGGATAGGTCAGAGCTGGCATAACTCACCTGAGCCAGCCTGGGAATGCTCTGGAGGTTACCAACATTCCAAGGTGGGGAGGAAAAGGGGCACTGAGGGCTGGGAAAGGTGTTCCAGCACATGGTCTAAAGGTTAATGGAACAGCCTCTCCCACCACACAGCTCAAGGGGGAATGGCCTTAAGATGAAGGAGGGAACATTTAGATGGGATATTGGGAAGGAATTGTTCCCTGGGAGGGTGGGCAGGCCCTGGCACAGGGTGCCCAGAGAAGCTGTGGCTGCCCCTGGATCCCTGGAAGTGTCCAAGGCCAGGTTGGACAGGGCTTGGAGCAACCTGGAATGGTGGTGGAAGGTGTCCCTGCCCATGGCAGGGGTGGGACTGGATGGGCTGTAAGGTCTCTTCCCAATCCATTCCATGGATCTATGAATTCAGCCTGTTTTCAGTCATGCTCTCCTGCATTTTCTATTCTATAAGGATCACCTATTTACACTGCCCCCACAAACTACTTGGTGCAACAGAATTTTCCCAGGGAAAATGCAATCTCATCAAGAAAGTGATGGCTGAGCTGTACAAGTCCTCAGGAAGGCTCTGTGGGATCAGGGTGGTTTGGGATCCATAGGGAGGAGAGAAACTTAACTGCACTGTAACAGAAAATGAGAGTTTAACTTCATCCTCACTCTGGACAGGGCCATGAAGCTGCACATAGTTATGATTACTGATTTCCTGTCAGAGTGGAAGTAAACCTTCCTGTATTCAGGCTTTTTTCCCTTTATTTTTGTGCCACTATCTCTTCTCTGCCAGCTCTCCTCCCTCATTCACTGTGAGCAAGTGGACAGGACATTCACATTTTCAGTGTTCCTCAATTTTGGTTTTTTTTTTTCCCTTTTTTTGGGAAGGAGATTATGTGTGAAGCCTCCCACACATGAGCTACACAAGCTCTCCAAACACAAAGCAGCATTTCTCAAACACTGTATTAAAATCCCAGCTCTATTCAAAAGGACATAATAGTAACCCTGCCATCTCAGCATAACAAACCAATGCCAAGGGTTTTTTTGTTAATAAATCCAAATTCTGCAAGGAATGTAGATTTGGTGGAGAAGGGGACTGTGAGCCAGCCACCGGGAGCTCAAAGCCAGTTTTGAGCTGCAGCATTTTTTATCAACTTAAAGCCTCTCCAGGAGCCTTAAAATTTTTAAACCTCAAAATCTTTTCTTCTTTTGCCATTTTACACACCAATATGCATTGATTTCCACATTTAAACACAGCAGCATAAACTTTATATACATTGGGAGGAGGCTGTCAGGTCAGCTGATTTTCCCATGGGAAATTCACAAACCTCAATTGTTTTTCATGAGCTTGGAAGTCCCTGAGGAGGATTTGTTCATCAGCTCAAACTGAGGTGAGCTGGCTGGGCCACATCCTGCTCTTGCCCATCTTCTGAAGAATTAAGAGATGACTTAAAATTTCATAGAATCACAGACTCATTAAAGTTGGAAAAGACCTCCAAGATTCAGCAAGTCCAACCATCAGCCCAACACCAACACCACTAAAATTTGTCCCCAAGTGCCACATCCACATGGTTTTTGAGCACTTCCAGGGATGATGATTCCACCACTCACCTGGGCATCTCCTTCCAATTTTTGATAACCCATTTACAAAGGAAAGAACAGTCAAGGATAGGAGTAGACAGCGAAACTTAAGATTCCTACACAGTATCTTTTTCTTCTAATTTACCATCTAAATAAAGAGTTGTAATTCTTCTCTGTCCCTTCTCTAGCTCTCACAGGATTGCAAATACAAGATATTCTGCAGTCTCACAGTGCCACCCCTAAAGCTTCTGTTTTCAGCAAACACCACTCAGATAATAAGAACACCAAGCAACTCCTCCTCCAGCCATGTGTTTTCCACAGCCAGACACAGCATGAGCTTCACAGCCTTTCCAATCCTTCTGGATGTACCCCTTGGATGGGGCTTCACCTCCCACCACCTGGGTGGGATCATTTGGGAATTGTTTCTGGCCAATGGCCTCTGTTGTCCTTTACTGTGAGCCCTGTTAATCCATTCACTGCAGGGATCTCTGAAGGACAAGCCAATTGAGTTAACTCCAACATCACCTGCAAAGTTTCTTCTCTCCCACCTCCACTGGCAAAAAAAAAAAAAAGGGAAAAAAATATAAAAAATCAATAAGAATAATAAATATGTTGTTGACCTAACCTTTAGTCCCTCTTCCCAGAGCTGGCCAGCTCCAGCCTGTTTACCTGGGAGCTGCTGTAAATGATGAGAGCCTGAAAGTTCAGGCAAAGAGGAGGCAGCAGCTTCCTGCCAAACTCCCTCTTGTCTCAAGTTTTGGAAGATAACAGTTTAACATCTTCCTTGTTTTTCCCAGGGAGCAACTTGGGATGAACAAAGCATTCTAACCCAGGCTGAAGGGAGTGTCTCCATTTCCAGTAGCCAGACTTCTGAACCCTTTTTCCCCAAGGAGCAATCCCTGTGCTTCTTCCTGCACTTTCTCTGGTTTAATGCTGTTCATTCAAGCAGGATTTGAGAGGGTTTGAAATGTAAGTACAGGAACAAATACCTCCTGCTTGTCTCACAGTTTGGTTACAGAGCTTTGACATCTACATGGAAATTTATTCCAACGACTTAATTACTTTTGAAATAGGTAGATTTCAGATAAAGGCAGCCCATTGTCATTATAGGTAGCCAAGAGACATTTTAGTGGTGTAGGAAAGTTTCTAAAGCCTGTCTCACTTGTTAATTTGGGATTACTGTATAATTTTAGTGTCCAAGTACAGCAAGTAATCCACTGATTTGTCAGATACTGAGAGAGCACTGCGTTTGAACAACTCACACAGCACAAAAATCTGCTCTCTGAGTATTCCATGAAAGGAATAAAAAAGCCAGCAGCAAAAATCTATTTATTAAATGCCTGGAGGTGTTCCCAAAGATGGTGTTTCAGAAAATTCTCGTGTTTCCACTGGTGACCTGAAGGATTGTTTTGATGACCCTGGCAAGGATATTAATCATTTATGGGTGATACTGTACAGAGAGAGGAAGGATTTGCTGCAGTAAATAATTCCTTTCCTTTTCTTTTTACATTTTGGGTGTTGGTTTTTTTTTTCAAAATGTACCACACAGCTCATTATTCCACAGAAAGCACCACTTCACAGGGTGCCCAGAGAAGCTGTGGCTGCCCCTGGATCTCTGAAAGTGTCCAAGGCCAGGCTGGACAGGGCTTGGAGCAGCCTGGGATAGTGGAAGGTGTCCCTGCCCTTGGCAGGGTGTGAGCTCTGAGGTCCCTTCCAAACCAACCTGGGATGCTAGGATTATTAAATGCAATGTATTTCCTGTTAAACATGCCATTTTTCATGGATTAATGGGCTATCCTGTGTTTTTCCTGGACACTCCTATACACTGATAAGCATTTGGAAAATTTATCATAGGACAATGTATTTTAGGCACAGATTTTTTTTCCTCAGTCTTTATGTTCCAAGAATCCACTGTGCCTTGAGGATCCCTCAAGTTTGGTGCTGCTGTCAGCACCCAGAAATGCAGGACCCATTCCCTGACAGGGAGTTGATCTCATACATTCATGGAATGGTCAGTTATATATTTTGGATATCTTGTATTGACCTCCAGGTGCAGTGAGATTTTCTTTCAGAAGGTAGATCCTCTTTGTTCCAGCCAGTCAGAAAGAAAAAAAAAATCCATGTTTAATGTTCTGTTTTGTTTAGAAAAAGAGGCTGAGGGTTCCTAATCCTATTCAGAACCATCTCAGGCCAGCATTTTTTTAGTGCTCATGACCTTCCTTATATCCCCTCAAATCTGGTATCTTTAACCCTGAGTTTTACAAGGAGAGGATAAACTCTTATTTCTCATGAGAATTCAGCTAAGTGCCAGCTATTTTCTTCTCCTTAAATAGGGAAAAACTGTAGCACATGGAAGACACATGTCCTGCTGTCTGTCTGCAGACAACACAGCCCAGGAGCAGGAATGTGGAGGAGTGAGTGCAGTTCCTAAAAACAAACTCCTCGCTCCTTCTCTCCTCTCCTTTGCTCTCAGAACCAGTCCTAAAGGTGCAAAACTTATTGCTGGGCTAAACAGATAAATGGGGATACAATTCAGCATCATAAAGTCACCCCAGAACACCTTCCTGGAGCTGTTAGGGATAAAGCAGATTAGCTAATTTTAGCTCTGGGGCTCGGCTGGACCGGCTGCCTGGTGCCCTGGTTTGTTTTGCTGCTGTGCCAGATGGGGGAACACGTGGGATTTCCAGTGCCAGGGAGGCTCCATGCAGCAGGAGCTTGGATCCACTGCTGCCTGGAACAATTCCTGGCTCACAGCTCCCCCCTCCACGCTCTCCCCACTGAGGCTCCCCCAGCTCTCCCCTTCCCTCAACAAACTCAGCTCAAGTGTGTCCGACTGCAGCCAGCAGATAAGGAGAGAAAAAACCAGGAGGCACTCAAAGGATGAGATTGGATGGCAAAATGCCCAAATGGAAAATGTTTTATGCTTCCACTCCAGTTTGTCAGCACTTCCCATGTGGAGAAGAATCCATCCTGCCATGTCTGTTCCATTGTCTTGGAGAGACCAAAGACTCAGATTGCTTTGCTTGCCTCTGAAGTCATCAGGATAATTTTTTCAGGATGTGTTTCCAAGAAAACTGCCATGGAAAACAACTTCTTACCCCACAGTTGAGCTGAGGCTTTTGTCCTTGGCCCCTCCCTAGCCCCCTTACAAGGATTTTTTTTTGCTTTGCTGATCCTGTCCCACAGATTTGGATTCCTGGGTCTGCCGTGGCCCTGCCCCAACACCATGGGGTCATTCCTGAATGCCACTGCCAGGAGACCTCCCTGCTCCCCTCCCTGGGGGCTGCAGGATGGTGGCCCCAGTGGGAAGAGCATTGCCAGCCCAGAGGAGAACATGGCAGCACAGAGAATTGGGTACAGTGCCATTTTTGTTTGTTTTCAAATGCTTCCAGTGATCATTCATGGGCAGGTACACTTGCCTGCCACGCTGACTTCCAAGGGACATTGACTGCAGCAGTGGCCAGGGAAAGGCACCTGAGCTGGCAGCAAAGCCACCCTCAAGTGGTTTTCTCATTCCTATATTATCTGCTTTTTTAACTTGTATGTGACCCCAACGCCAAAAGGTATGAGCAAAAAAAGCCAAACTGTGAAGCACATAAAGAAATCTATAAATTCCCCAAGCTTGTGGGTGTTCTCTTCCACTCCTCAGAGTGTGTCTTAAATCCATATTTGCTCCACTCACACAAAGCACTTTCCTCTCTAATCCCCTGCTCTTCCCTTTAGCAGTAGCAGGATACTTGTTCAGTGTCTCCTTGGGGAATTTGCCGGTTTCACTTTCCTTCCATGCCTTTATCCATTGTTCCCAATGAGTCTGTTTGCTGCAAAGATTATTCTTTTTTAATAGATATAAAATGCCTGCAAATCCCACCCCAGCCTGTCACAACCATAACACTGCCACAGATGTCATGAGGTCATTGTAGGTTTTATTTACAGGGGTGTGTTGTTAGAGGACAAAAAGAAATGCTTCAAACTGAAAGAGAGGAAGTTTTGATTGGATATTGGGAAGGAATTTTTCCCTGGGAGGGTGGGCAGGCCCTGGCACAGGGTGCCCAGAGAAGCTGTGGCTGCCCCTGGATCCCTGGAAGTGATAGTCCAAACCGTAAATCTGAACTATGTCCTTTCCCTTGAACATTCAGGATGCCAGTCCCTCTCAGGGCTCTGTGTTACCTAACAGGGATTAATTGCTGCACAGAAATGACAGCAGGACAAGGCCCATAAACTTCAGTACATATCCCAAAAAAGCTAAAGAGAATGAATAAAACCCAGAGCAACAAATCATTCCTCCACTCATAAACAGGGAAAAAAAGCACAAAATAAACAGGAATACAGGCAGGACATGTTTTATTCCTTCAAGATTTAATTGCACCATTACTTTGGCCCTTTATGGGCCAAGATAATAATCTTTTTAGGTGCTTATGGCAGGTGGAATCAATCATTAATTTATAATACGTGTTTTGTAACCCGCTTCTCTTTTCTTAACTATCAGTTACCTGAATTAGCCCACAATGTTAAACACATAAATATTATATTGCATCTCCTCGGGGTGCCAGGGATATTCTTAGCTGTTAATCAAGCTGCCTCATTCCTTGATTTTATTTGTCCAGTAATTGTTTGTTTGGCATTAAGATGAGGGGTTTAGAGACCAGCAGGTGACACTGGTGGCAGCAGCAACGCCTGCTAAACACTCAGATCCAAACAGCCTCTCACTTCTGACACGAGGGAAAACACCTCCTGCTATAATTTTAAACTCTTTAATGGAAAAACAGTTTTGGGGAGATGGTTTTTTTCTTTTCTTTGAACCTCAGGCATTTCCATTAGTACAGTTGTGGTATTGGAGAGACAGGCAATGAATTATAGTCCCATATTCATGTTCTCTGTCCCACTTATGATTTAGAAATCTTAATCCTAGCCCCTACCCCAAGCCTGGAATGTCATTCCCTGCCTTTGATGATCCTTTTTGCCCTCCTGTGCTCCTTTTCCACCTCTCTTCCTTTATTTTATTTTGAGGCAGGGGATCAAAACACCAAATAATACTTGAAGTGCAGGGCCAGTACAGTTAAACACAGTGGAGCAATTACATATTTTGGGAAGTTTTTCCCCGTCTGTTCCTTTCCTGAAAATTCCTAACGTTGTTTGATTTTGTCTATCATTTGTGAAAAAAAAATAATGTGAGGATTTCATGAGCATACACATTATTACCTCTCATGGAGTAATATTTTGGAGCTCAGCATTGATGCCTGGACTGTTTTTCTTGTGTGCCTCACGTAATATTAATACTATTCATCCTTAATGGATTTTTTTACTCTCTTGGAGAAGTGCACACATCTCTCAAGTATAAGACAGCTCTATAAGAGCCACTTGGACTACAATATTTCAAATTACCCATGAAGCCCCTAGCTTTTTTCTTGACTCTATAGCCTGAGTTTTGGAAGACAAAGACAAAATCTGGGTTTTGGAAGACAGTCATGGGCTGAGAGAGTAAATGATTAAATCTCATCCTCACTGGAGTTCCTGCCTTTCTTCCAGCATAAAAAACAACATAGGGAAAAAGTTTTCTAAAGTGCAAATTGAAAAAGTTGGGGTTTTTTTTTTCCAAAAAGGAACTTCTAGCATTGATATGAAGCCTGTTAATTTATCTCCAACAAGGAGTAGTCACACTTGCCTAAGATCACTCTTCACCAATCACCATTTAAAGGCTTTGCAAAACATTATGGTATATAGCACAAAACACTGTTTCTTCCCAAACACTCGATTTTCACTACAGTAAAACAGCTGTATATTTCCCCAGATACTTCTCTTTCTATTAAGACATTAAAAGCATCTTTTAAATGGGCATGAAGTAGTGAATTGCTGATTTTTCATTTTGCTTCATTTCAATAGAGCTTTGAAAGTAATGCCTGGATGAGGTCTGTGTGAAGAACTGAAAGGCTGTGGAAATAACAAAGGTGTCTGGAGAACCAATTAAACCTTCCATAAGGTTATTATGCTGAAAGGAAGTGTTGTTCTGCTTTTTTTTTTTTTCAAATTTGCAAAAAAAAAAAACCCTGAGGACTGATATTCAAATGCCTTAATACCACCTGCTGAGCAACATCAGTTGCAAAATGAAATGTTGAAAAGAGTGTCCTGGTGATTTTGGGACTGTTTGATATTTGAAGATGGGATGTATTTACCTTTTTCTAACAGGATAAATGTAACACAGTTCAAATTAGAGCTGAATTGCTATTTATACAGGACTGCAAGAGCTACAGGCAAAAAAACTTTGTGAGACACAAGTTGGGAATGAACCTGAGACCTTCTTTTCTCTTTTCTCTCTCCTCTCCTCACCTCACCTCGCCAAGAGGAAAGAAGTTTAATCAATTTGATTGTAAAGCAGTTGATTGTTTAAACTGATACTAAGAGATCTCATTTCTACATGCTCATCACATGAGTTTTTATTATTTCTTTATGATTATTTATTTTTATATATATTGGGGTTTTTTTAAATGTGCTAATTTGTAAGTTTTTCACTCCCTGTAATCACAATGGATATTGGAAAGAAAGTGGGGCTGGAGTTGACCCTTGTAGTTCCTGCTTCCAGAGCTGTGTTTCCCTTTCCTGTTTCCTTATTTGCCAATCCAGCAGCTCCAATCTCACTCCTCTTCCCTCTAAATCACATCTTTTTTGCTGTCTGCTCATAGTTTTTCTCTTCTTTTGGCAACATAATTTTTTTTCTGCTTATATTCCTACATTCTCCTAGAGAATACACAAAATGCTTTTAATAACATGTACGAGCACTTAGTGAATGCAGGAGCTACAGGACTCAGGGGAGGGATCCTCTTTTTGTGTATCACTTTTAGGTAAGGCTGTTTTTAATGCAGCAACAGCTACAAAAATGTAATGATCATGGAGACCCAGACAGGAGAGGTCAAGAACATCTGTTTTCTTATTTTCCTCACCCATCTATAAACAGTGCAACGCTTCTCTCTGTTCCCCATCCTCAGGAATTTTCATTTTCCTCTGTGAAGAATCCCCAAAGACCCCCTAAATTATCTATGTGCAGTTAGGTCAATTCCAGCAATATGTTAGGACTTACTGTAAATGAGAAAGGGGCCCTTGGAGGATCAGAGATATTGAAGTGTTGCCTTTCGGGCTTATTGTAGCCAAATAAAATTCAATAGTTTTCTCTGACTGACTGCTCTTAATCCAGCAGAATGAAAAAGCATCTTATTAGAAGGTATTAGCCCTCTACTGAGCACGTGATGCACTGGTTGGGGAATTCCAGCAGAGTAAAAACTGCTGAACAAACCCTTTATTTAGTTCTCACCTGGAACAGCAACTCTGGAATGTCAAAACTGGTAGAGACATCCCAACCTCCATTCCCACCCCAGAAACCTGATTTAAGTTTTGATGTGCAGCTCTTGGAAAGTGTTTTTTTCCCCCAATAAATGGGTGGGCACAAAGCCAAGCAGTGACTGAACCTTGCCAGCATTTGGAGATGGAAGGAAGCACAGGGCTGATGTGGATCTGGCCAAACCTCACAGAACACACAGCAAAAATCCCAAAATGAGGTAGGAAATAGCCTCAGTGTGAAAAGCTCAGCGTTGGATGGCTGCAATTATTTTGGATATCAGGTGTCTAAATCTGCTCTGACAAACAGCCTTGACCTTCTGACCACACTCACAAGGGGCACTGCAAACCTGCAGCAACCAGAGACAGCTGAATGTAACAGTTCCTTCTGAACTGAATTGCAGATCAACTTTCAAACCTCCACCAAGGAATGGCACGTTGGGTTAAATTTAAAATATTCAGCCTGTCTTGCACGTGGCTGCCCCACGGTTTCAGGCATATGCACAATTAAAATAAAGATGATGCATTTTATTGAGTGTATGCGTGAAGCAGGAAAGGCTTGTCATAGCAAATTCTCCTAATTTGACTTCTCTTAGCTCATGATTATGTCTGTTTGCACATACTCTGAGTAGGCTGTGGGTAACCTCCCTCCACCCACAGCTGAGACAGCTCTGGGTTTGGGTCTGGGCTATTTCTGCAAAGTGCTGCTGATCCTCTGCTAAATCGCTGCATTTTTTGGAAGACCAGACAATGCAGCACTAATGAAAGCAGATGGTTCACGTCAAACATCCAAGATGCCAACATTTCAGAGGAGAAGAATTCAAAGGAAAAATCCTATACCAATTATCTATGGGATTAGGAAGAAATTAGGAAGGAATTGTTCCCTGTGAGGGTGGGCAGGCCCTGGCACAGGGTGCCCAGAGAAGCTGTGGCTGCCCCTGGAGCCCTGGAAGTGTCCAAGGCCAGGCTGGACAGGGCTTGGAGCAACCTGGGCTATGGAAGGTGTCCCTGTCCATGGTAGGGGTGGCACTGGATGGGCTTTGGGGTCACTCCAACCCAAATCATTCAGGATTCTGGGATTCTATTAGTTCCTGTGTGAGGAAAATAGGTCTTGGATACACATAGCAAAACCTAAAAAATTATTAATATTTTTGGAAGGCTATCAAGAGACTTTCTATTTGACAATATGTGCTGAAAAAAAAATCTGTGTCAGCCACAGGAAAAAAAAAGAGAGAATATAAAAAGATAAAGGGATAGAGTAAAAAGAAAGAGGAGGAGGAAAGGAAAAGGAGGAAAGGAAAAGGAAAATGAGGAAAGGAAAATGAGGAAATGAAAAGGAAAAGATAAAAAAGGAAAGGCAAAAGCCTAGGAATTCCTTTAGGTATACTTTAAAAAAAAAAAAAAAAAAACAAACAGAAGGAAACTGGTTGTATCTGATGAAATGGATGCCACTGTTCTGCCATTTGGTGGAAAACTGTTCCTGATGCTGAATCCAGGCACGTCAGGCCAGATGTCCTGCTGCTGCATTGGATAACTCTCTGCTCCAGGAAGCAAGGAAGTGCATTGACTCTCAGAATTCCTTCTAGAGAGCTCCAGAAGGAGGTAACACAATTTGCAAACTGCTTACCTGACACTTCATCACATCCTGGCAGAAAGGCACAGTTTTCCCTCTCTAACATGATTTAGAAAGGGTGACCAGTAATGAAAGAACACACACAGGCGCATGCACATCTCTCAAAGTGACAAACCTGTGTTAACCCCCTGCTTTAACAACCATTGAGCAGCAGAGAATTCTTTCCTTGGAAGGGCTCTTTAGGCTGGACAAGGTGTCCTTAGGCTGGCACATTCTGTCATGCTTCAGATTAAACTGCAGAGAGACATAAAGACACCTCCTGTGAAAGTGATGTTTGTGTGGTGCCTTCCTCAGCTCAGGGCATGTCCTTGAAAAATTGATTTACCTGTGCAAAGAAACCTTGGTGGCTCACAAGTGTGTGGGGCTGGGATAAGGCATCAGCACTGGCTGGGGCTGACCTGGACATTATCCCCTGAACACAAGCACAGCCCCAGTTCTGCCCTCCTGCACAACTCCCAACCTAAAGGCAGCTTGTAAAGGACAGGAACAATTTCAATATATCAACATATTCCTCAGTGGACTGAACAGACAGAGATGCCTGGCTGGACTTTACCAATACAGTGGGTTCTGAGCAGTTTATGGCAATGAGCCACTAAGGTTTGCATTTGATTTACCATTTGTGTGACACCAGAATTTTAAGACTGCTGAAAGCCATATTTCCAAGAACTCAGCAGCTTCCCTGAGCAGTGCAACCCTCCTGTAAAAACCTCCCAGGATGCAGTAGCTCCTATCATGACCAAAAAGGCTGAATTAACTTAAATAACTTGAGAAGCTGGTTTATATGTTGAAACACAGACAGTACAAACCGAATGAAGCTGTTCTATAACTTGGACTGCAGAGCTTTTATGTGGCTGCATTTTTGGGAGCTGAGAGGTGCTGAGGTCACACAGTGCCTCTCACTCAACAAAGGTCCCTCACTGTCACTGACTTTCCCTCTGCAGAAATTCAGCATTTTGGGGTCTGTGCCCTGCTGTTTGTTTGGTTGCACTTTACCTTTGAGTCTGAAAGGAGTGTGATCACAGTTTTGGGTAAAAACCCCTCTTACTTGTGTTGTAAAGAACATTCCTCCCCAAATGTCCTTCCTTTGGGCACCCCCAGGAGTGTCCAGAGTCTTTCCCCTTTCAAAACCAACCTTCCCTACCAATGCCAGCACCTCAGAAATAAATCAATGCAGGACACGTGTACAAGTGGGAAGTGTTGGTTCTTTCCAGTGAAGCAAGAAAGTGGTTGGGTGATTTCAAATTACTTAACAGCACTCTCAGACTCTCATTTCTCCTTTTCAAGATGAGCAAACACAGATTTACAGCAACTTGTCATAACATCTCAGTCTAATGAGGAGAGAGCAGGATCAGCTGAATATAAACAGAGTTGTGATGCAGCTCACCTGAGCGTGGCTTGCAATAGAATTCTGTGCCAGTTGTGTGAAAGAAGACAAAAATATTGAACATGAAAATGTGTACCTTACTTCCTGGAATGGCACTTTCCTTTAAATGTTGTAAACTTTGGAATATACTGAAGCTGAATTTAACTCTTGGGAAGCCCCTCTTGCAGCAGAAGCAGCAAAGTCACTCAAACCTATATTTAAAAACCATTGCAACTGTGATTAAACAAAGGAGAATCTGGACAAGAGGAAACATCTGCCATGCAGATAAAATGTTGCACCCTTAAGTACCTTCATTGAAAATTTAGTTTTCCTTCATGAAGCGGGAGCAACCGGAGCTATAAAAGCATAATTTAACATGCCAGTAAAAATAAATTGTAATGCATTTATTCCATATCATATTTATTATGAATGGTGCTGCTCAGCAGGGTAGTTAAAAATTAACATCCTATAAGTCACAGAGGGGAAGTTTAGGAGACAAGAGGTGAATGTGTCCTTTGCCAATAGATCTAAATTTTAACAGGAACCAGGCAGGCTGCTGAGATCTGACTTTATTCCACCAGACACAGAAAAGCTTGTAGAAATGTCAAAGAACTCCAGCTCTTTAGCGTTGAAGGCTACACAAACTGAGGTTTTCAATGCACACATTGAGGTTTTGGCTGATAGTAATGAACAAATCTATCCTGTGAACTAATCCAGCCAAAGCAGCTCTGACAGAGCCTTTGCTGTGTACCCCGAGGAGCACTGAGGGTGTTTTGCACCATCCCAGAGACCCCAGGGTCAGTGGTGCCAGGATTTCATCTGGAAGCCCTGTGGAGATGGAAAGAAATGCAAAATCATGGGTGGTGACAGCTTGTGCTGTTAACGATGGGGACAGTGGGAGGATGAAGAGGAAGCATAAATGAGAAATTCATCTGTTCCCTCATCTCTGTGTCCTGGTGTGCAGCTTCTCTGGCTGCCTCAGGAATCAGCTTCTGTTGGAGGAAATAATGCTTTCAGTCAGAAAAGAGAGGCTTTGTGGTTTGTTATTTTTTTCGTTGGTTTCAGGTTTTTTGGGGTTTTTTTTTGTTTGTTTGTTTTGGGGTTTTTTTGGTAGCTGTTGTTTCTCCTTCTGGAAATTGAAAGCACCCCTGGAATGCTGAATTCCCCAGTTCCAGCACAAGGAAGAATGACTGGGTAGGAGCTCCAGGCTTTTCTGGGGAGGCAGAGTTGTTGGCCAAGGGCTAACTGAGGAGCCTGGAGCTCTCCCTGCAGCCATCCCTCCCTGTGCCAGGGAAATCCCTGATAAATAATGACATTCAGACCAATATGATGCCAACACAAAATTCTGTCCCAAAATTACATTCAATATCCTAATCAGTAGTGTAGTATTTATATCCCTAAGGGAATAAATAAAATAGCATAATAATAATAATTATGATAGTGATGATATAACAATAACAATAATAAAATAATATTTCCAACTAATTTTTACCACCCAATTCTGCTAATTTCACTCCAAATGCAAACTGATGCCAGCTGAGTGTTTGTTCACAGCAGAACATCAAAGGAGGTGGGGTAGAATTTTTATGAAAAAGATTTTGATTTCCCATGAGAAGAACAAAGTTATCTTAAATCACCTTCTACCACTGTCTCTTCAGGAGGGTGCTGGAGAAAGTATCAATCATTTAAAAGCTGCATTGCTCAGAGCATTTGGTTTCTCATCATTTTTTCTGACATTTGGGAAGGAAAAAACCCTTAAATTACCTTCTGTTTTTCTGTAGTTCCAGGCATATCTTTTCGTGCTTTTTCCCCCGTCTCTGCTTTTATTCATGAGTTGTCATAAAAGAAGGAAAACAAGTAGAAAACAAAGAAAAACAAAACAGGAGCTAGCTCAGAGAGCTTGACAGTGAGCTCTGCCCCAAGGCCACCAGTTCAAACCCATCAGCAGTCAGCAGCAGCTCAAGTATCTGAGATTTAATGGTTGTTTGACGACCTCAGTAAAGTGTGGAGCCTGTTGGTTTCTCGCACTGTCACAGCAAGGAAGTCTATGCAGAGAATTTGGAAAGAGCTCTTGCTGGGTAGGTGATGCTTTGGGTCAGTGATGAGAAATGCGTTATGGAGAATGGGTTAGGAAAGTTGGTATTCCTCAGAAAATATACAAAAAACACTGCTCAGAAGCCTGGGGCAGAGCTAGGCTCACCTCAGAAGAGAAGGAATAGGTAGAGAGGGAGGTCAGAAATTAAAATATATTTTTAAGAAAACCTAACTAAAATACACAAGTCAGATTCCTAAATTGTTTTTTAATTACACTAAAATTGCTGTACTCCACTATGGCTCTAAATGCTACTAAAAATACGGGATTAGTGGGAAAGAATCAAAGTGCCAATGGAAACTGGAACGAAGATTTTAAGTCCCTGCTTTTAACTACTCTTACAACACAAGAACGGGATAAGAAAGGAAAATATAAGGAATTAAAAAAACCAAGAGAGCCCAGTCCTTACCTTCTTTCTGAAGTTGCCATCTCCATTCTAGTGCAAGGAGTCTCATGGCAGGGGCTGGAATGAGATGAGCTTTAAAAATCCTCCCAACCCTAAGCAGGCTGGGATTTTATGGGGGAAATAAATACATGTTGTAGGCACACAGCTTGTGGTAATTGGGGTGGGGCTGTGGCTGAGCCTCATCCCTGATGGGTACAGCTGTGTGGGACAGTGACTGGTACTGAAGGTGATGGGACATGGAGTGCTGAGGGGCACTGACCAACCACAGAAGGGTGGAGAGGACACACAGTTGGGATGCAGGTGAGATCAAGAGTTTAAAAGGTTGGACTGAGGAACAATGAAGAGCAGCTGCTTGCAGCCTTCTGAAGTGATCTGGTGTTACTCTGTAAGAGCAGGTGCCTGAAGCTTTCCTTGGTGTTGGTGGTGGCTTCACTGTCCCTCTGCTATAAATACTTTTTTTTTTTTAATGCTATAGTATATTCTTACTGATAAAGAGCTTTATCCTGCTTTTAAAAAATCCCATATAGGAATATCAGTTCCTGCCATGGGCACAGACATTATTTCTGTGGGATTAAAGCCTGGTTTTCATCCATGTGCTCAGGAATGGAAAGAAGAAGAGCTTTCCTCTGCACAGGCATGTGTGAGGATGAAGCAAATCCTCACCTGGACTGTGCTTGGTCTGTCCTGGAAGCTTCCTGGTGGAAATTGCTAGAGCTCAGCTGAGCTTCCCAGGCTCCCAAATGAGCTACTCCATCTCCAAGCAGATGAGGAGCTTGACAGAGGAATTACCCTGGGAGCTCCTTGCTGGGTGATCTGGAGTGCAGATTAGTCTGTCCTAAAGGTGCTCTCTGGCCTGGAGATGGATGACAACAGTCAGGGCACAATTAAGTTGCTTTATTGCTGTGTTACCCACGAGTTGATTACCAGGGCAACATTTGTTGGTGGTGTTGTTACAAAGAGGGGACTTTTATTAGAGCTCTTGATTTAAATAATCTGCCCATTTGTGGTCATTAAGGAAATGCTCTGTCCCCTCATCAAATCAATAGTCTGAAATGCCTTTCGCTGTCAGGCTCTGTCCTGGTGCAGGGATAAAAGTGGATCTGATTATTAATTAACCACTGATGAACCCGAGGAGACTGACAGCTCATGTCTAATGGCTGCTGCTAGGGCAGCACTACTCAAACACAGCAGCACAAATCAGTCCTACATCACCACAATCATGAGAAGTCCCGTGGCAGTGGTGATGTCCCAGTGCCTCCATGGCTCCAGGGATCCTTTCTCCTGGCTGTGACAATTAGTGTGTCTCACTCACACTGTGGCTTTTTTCATGCTTTCCTCACACAGGGAGGCTTTTAGGATATAGGTCCTTTGAATTCCAAAGGGCTCATCTTTTGGTTCTTAATGCACTGTGTGTGGTCACAGGAATATGTCCCTGGAAAACAAAATAATAATTCCTGGTACAAAAAACAGACCTCATGCTCATTTCCTTGCTGGTCCCATCCATTTCATAATATCCACTTGCTGATTCAATCTCCAGCTTTGTCAACCAGCCTCAAAGTTGCTTAGCTTTATGTCATACTCTTCTTTTGGGGAACAGTGCCCTTCTCCCACCTGGGAAGGGGTCCTGGGAAAGGCTGATGGTGCTCCCCTTCTGGCAGAATAACACCAGTAAGTTGGGACCAAGAAGGGAAATTGGCAGTGAGTTTTCTACTTCCACATTGATAGAATTATGGAATTGTTTGGGATGGAAGGATCATTAAAGCTCATCTCATTCCAACACACCTTCCACTATCCCAGGTTGTTCCAAGCCCTGTCCAACCTGGCCTTGGGCACTTCCAGGGATCCAGGGGCAGCCACAGCTTCTCTGGTCACCCTGTGCCAGGGCCTGCCCACCCTCATAGCCAAGAATTTATTCTCAATATCCCATCTAAACCTATCCTCTGACAGTTTGAAGCCATTTTCTCTTGTCTTGACACTCCAGGCTCTTTTCCACAGAATCCCAGAATCAATAAGACAGAAAAGCCTTCCCAGACCATGGAGTCCAAGCTGTGCCTGATCCCCACCTTGTCCCCAGCCCAGAGCACTGTCCTTCCTTGGACAAGTGCCACATCCAGGCATTCCAAGGCCTGAGCACCCTTTCCATGCAGAAATTCCTGCTGGTGTCCACCCTGAGCCTGCCCTGGCCCAGCCTGAGGCCGTTCCCTCTCCTCCTGTCCCTGTTCCCTGGGAGCAGAGCCCGACCCCCCCGGCTGTCCCCTCCTGTCAGGAGCTGTGCAGAGCCACAAGGTCCCCCCTGAGCCTCCTTTTCTCCAGGCTGAACAACCCCAGATTCCCTCTCCGGTCCTTCTGTAGGCCCAAGAACCTTTCTCAGGAGCCTCGTTACACGGATGGAAAGCAGCTCCAGATAAACAAGCTAGTGCTCCTCTTTTTGAGAATAATTGGCTTTATCTTTTGCCCACCAGCTATAAGACCTACTTTTAATTTACTCTTTTTCTTATTCACTTTTTGATGTAACAGTTCAGCGAGGGTTTAAATTCCTTTTCCCATGCAGCCCTTTCATCATGCTTCTAATTACCTCGCCTAATTGCTCTGAACTGGTACGAGCCCATAATTTTTTTTTTTAATTATTTTCTTTAATTACAATTCTTTACCAAAGAAAATGTCACTGAAATACATCTTACTGAAACAAAACCAAACACACAAACAAACAAAATAAAATTAAAAAAACCAAACACTGAAATACACCTTCCAGCTCTTTGAATAGTTTGACACGCCTTATCTTCACTCTGAGTTTGTCCAAAGCCATGCAGCACCACATGCAAAAAAGGGCAAAAATGTCCAAAATATTAAACTAAGAAGGATGGAGAGGAGCGCATGTGGAACATTCTCTAAACCTCGGTGTCAATATTTTTCCTCTTTGAAGTGCAAATGCCATCCTCTGTGGGGGAGCAATGTCTTCATTGTGCTAAAGCAAGTCTTTGAATAGGTTTGAGAATCAATGGATGTTAATTGGGTGTGAACAAAACACTTGACATTTCCAAAACAGGACCTGTGGATGAAAATTAGCAACTGCTTCTTTTACATCAGCAGCTGGGTTTTTTTTTTTAAATCTATGGAATGTTTTCATAATTCTGCAACCAAACTTCAGCAGTGAGAGATGCTCACACTGGGGGTAAGAGAGCTGTGATCATAATTTGGGGTGACATTAGAGAAACTCCCCTGTAAGATACAGGTCACTGACAAAAATTAAAAAAAAAGAGAATGTTTAAAAACTCAACTTCAAATTGAATCATGTCCAATACAGTGCTGAAAAGAGGTGCATTGTTCAACATTTCCATAGCTTTGTGTTCTGGAAATTTGATAATGCCAAAGTGGTTTATATTTACATTTTAAAATGGAACCAAAGAGATTTTCTATTCAAGTTTGTGAACAAACTGAAGTGTTGTCTTTTTCCATAACCCAACACATTGCCTAAGATTACTCCAATACAAATCCCCAGAAGGGAAAAATCATTTGTTTAATGACAGTGAAACTCTGAGGACTGAAGCATCTTTATGTACATGTATTGGCTCATTTATTGCCTTGCAAGGCTTAGCCTCAGCTTTTCCATTAGCCTCCAGCACAACAGATGACATCATTTCTATTTTCCAGGATATTTTGGCTGTCACTGATCTGCAGCAGAGTTGCTCTGTGAAAGATGAATGTCACCCCTCATCGATACGCTTTGCAATTTAATTAATTTCTCAGCAGTGTATTAATTAGGCAGCCTGGAACTTCTATAAATGAGATGAGAAATGGACAAAAACTGTCCTAACTCAGCAAAACAGGGCCATGCATGAGCATGGTGCCAGTTTCTTCTAAGGAATGCCCATTGTCTACCAGGAGAGGCAGCTCAGCAAATGCCCAGGGCTTGCTAAATTGGACATTGGGTTTTGTCCTTTCCAATGACCAGATTCCCCATGGATTGGAGAATCTGCTGCTAAATGAGGAATAACTACGCCACGCTGAGAGGGAAGAGTCCAGCCTTCAGCACTGGGGAAAGAACAGAAGCCAAAAGGTGAGAAACCTTCCATGAAAGACAAATTCCACCCAATCCTTGCCTCTCTGATGAGCAGACACACTGAAATCATTCACTGCTCACCATCAGGGCAATTCTTTCTAACACGAGTTTTAATTTTTAGAAGAGAAGAGCTGGAAACACAAGGTTGAAAGAAGGTTAAAGTTTTTATTGCCATGGCCATACATTTCCTGCAATGCCTACAAACACAGCCTTGAAAACAAATCCCAGCTCCAAAAAAAACCCCTCAGAACTGCTTGGGGCAGGGAGGAATGGAGAAAGTGTCCTGGGTTAACATGGTCATGGCAAGCCAACAAAAACTGTAGGATTATAGTTCTTCAATACATGGGAAATGCTCCAGTCCAAAATCCACAACATTATGGGGTTCTCAAAGGGAAATCATTGAATTACAAAACCACAAAATGGTTTGGCTTGTAAGGAATCTTAAAGTCCATCTCATTCTACCCCTGCCACGGGCAGGGACACCTTTCACTAGTCCAGGTTGCTCCAAGCCCTGTCCAGCCTGGCCTTGGACACTTCCAGGGATCCAGGGACAGCCACAGCTTCTCTGGGCACCCTGTGTGGGCCTGCCCACCCTTACAGGGAAGGATTTCTCCCTAATCATAGTTTCCTTTCTTACATGTCTGGATTAATACAAATCCCCAGGAATAAAAGGGCACAGCTCAAATCGGTCACCCCTTCAGAGAAAGAATAAAATAAAGAAAATTGAAAAAAATATTGCCTGTTTATTTGAGATCAGCTTAATCTCATTTTTCTTCTAGGGTTCAGTATGAGTCCCCCAGATGTTTTACTTCCTGAAGACTCTCAACACAAAACAAATGTGGTTTTTGTCTGAGGTTGCAGTAAGAATTTTTATTGCTTCTTGCATGGTAGACTGACCTCAAAGATAACAGAGAACAATTTTAAGAGTTGTTTCCATTGCTTTAAGTGGGATGTAAATTAACATGAAGTGCTTGGACAATTGGATCTTGAGTTCTAAGGGAAATTAAAAAGATTGTGCTCAAGAGAGAGGGTCCTCTCATCACACTCACAGCGAGTCCTGATAAAACAACACGCCCAGGAGGGGTTGCTGTGGAATCCTTGTTGTTCCATGATTACCAGAGCCCACAGCCCAGCTCAATGACCACTGCTGGAGCTGGCAGGACCTGGGCAGCAAAGCCAGCCAGACAGAAAGGCACAGCCACCACAGCTGGGAGGGGAAGCAGCAGTCAGTAGGGAATCATTCTGGTGTGCAGCGATTTCCTAATTGCTCCTGCTGGTTTTGGCAGATTCCCTGGAGTGCTGGAAGTCTCAAGGCTGCAAAAAAAAGCTAAATCCAAAGCAGCTGGCAGCAGTGGCACACTGGTGGTGTGTGTTCAGGTTGCTGCACAGGTCCTGGCAGCCTATTGTCAGCTGATAAGAACCTACTTTGGTGCTGTGCTTGCCTTCAGAAGAAGCCTGTGAGGATACCTAGAACACACAAACCATAATTCTGGTGCCTGGGAACTAGCAGAAAAATCATAGAATCATGGAAAGGTTTTAGCTGAAAAAGACCTCAAAGCTCATCTCATCCCACCCCCTGCCATGGACAGGGACATGTCCCACTAGCCCAGGGTGCTCCAAGCCCTGTCCAGCCTGGCCTTGGGCACTTCCAGGGATCCACGAACAGCCACAGCTTCTCTGGGCACCCTGTGCTAGGGTCTCCCCACCCTCACAAGGTAGAATTCCCTCCTAATAATCTAAATCTAAATCTGCCCTCTTAATCACCATTAATCAGAATCAGAAGAATTAGCAGAACCATGACTCGTGACCCAAGGCCTTTTAATGAACTAAAAACCACCTCAATACTTCACCTTGATTGGGTGAGTGATGAACGTTCCCAAAAACAACAGGAAGTCTTCCCTGTGCCCCAAAACTTCCAATCTCAGCAAAACCTGGGTCACCATGAGGGCAAAGCCACGTGGAGGAATCAGAGTCCTCTGTTCTCTTAGTGTCCTTTGAGAATAGCAACAAATAATGGCTAAAATTAGCCCAAGTAATTTATTTGGATTTTCAAATGCCTTTTGTCAAGTTCCCTGGGGAACACTCAACTCAGCAGCCTTTCAAGAAGAGGTAAAATAGCAGAAAGGAATGATTTACTTTAATCACCCGAAAAAACAGAACTCTTGGGAGCTGCAGAATTTCCATACTCAGACAGAAATGTACAGACTTAATTTTTTTTTTATGAGGGGAGGAGCAGCAAGGTAGCAAAGTTTGCCAATTATTTGGATAAGTTCAGATGAAAGGAGACACATTAAAGCAATTCAAAGGGATCCAGCAAGTCTGGGTGAGCAGGAGGGGCATTGGCTCCTGGGCAGGTGCTGCTGATGGAATGGAGACTTGGAGTTATTCAGACACATCCCTGTAAACACCACACAAAAAGGAACCATTATTGAGAGGAAGGAAGATTGGGGGAATTTATTAATTTTTATTTTTTAGCTCGCTCACTTGCTCATTTAACTGAGGTGTTGTGCTACATGCTATATATAGATGGTCAACACTAAAAATCTCATTTCAGCTATTGCCTGCCTTTAAATTTATTATAAACTTTCCACTCCATGACAAACTTGTCACATCTTGGATTTCCTTGGATCCTTCTCAGCCGTGCCTTTGTCAGTGCTGGGATGCTGTCCAGGTGAGTGACACAGCACAACATTCCTGCAGGGAGGGGGCAGGGATTTACCTGCAAGGACCCCCCAGCAGAGCAGGCTGAGCTCCAGCAGCTCCCAGTCGAGGGCTGTGTGAGGGCAGCACCGAAATTATCCCACTCCTGCTCACCACTGGATTGAGGCTGCTCTTTGTTGATAAAATACCCAGCACTTGGAGCTCAGGGAAACCAGGATTGATGGACAGCATCAAAACACACCGTACTTACAGAGCTGCTAAGCCCCAGCCTTCTAATATTTCTAAACAATCAAATTCCAGTGCTTAGCAAGGTTCAGGGCTTTGTACTTTTCCATCAAAGTAGCCAGCTTTTGGCAGATGGGAGGAATTTTCTACACTGGGTACTTGGAAAAATGTGTTTGCAATTCCTCTGCTGCCATCTACCCTCAGAAATGTCTTTGTGCAGCCAGGCTGGTCCTATCCACAAAGTTTGAAAGTCATTAACCAAACTCTAAACCCTACAAACAAAAGGTCTTAACAACAGGCAGCTGTGTTCATTTGCATTTTCTTAAAGATATTTTTGAAAAAACACTGAAATAAAAAATAAAAGGATGACTTGAAGCATCATCCATAACAAGAAAACTCCCCAAATAAAAAACAATTGCAGGCATTTAACACATAAAATGCTTTCTTTTTAAAAGCAGAGACAGCATGTTTGATTCTGAGGATGTGCAGAGAAATTTTGGTCTGATGAATGTTGGCAGTGACAAACAGGAGGTAAAAGGTTTGTTAATTTTCTCTGTGATTTCATTGCCTACTTCAATTTGTCCCTTGATTGTGTTGTGCTCAGACTCCATGAGAAGACTGCATTAAAAAATCCAGTCTCTTTTTATTTTTTTTTTTCTTTTGGTCAAAAGAAACATTCAGCTGGATCTTGCAATCTGTTCTTTGCCAAGTGCAAAACTCCAGCAAGTGTCCAGCTGGAAGTGTGGAATCATGCTGCAGTCCAGCACGGAGCATCCCCACTTCTGCACAGGAAGAGGGAAGAGCCACAGCCAGGTGGATTCAGTGGCTCTGCCAGGATTTGCTGTGTCCATTTGAGGACTCCAGTTAGTGCTGGCTTAGTGATTGCCCTCGGTGCTCTGAGAGGGCTTTCCCAGCCTTCAGGATCCTGTGGTTCTGGGGTGGAACACCTTTCTCTTCTCCCTTGCCAAGAAACAGGCCTGCAGGGATGACAGGGAGGTGGGTGTTCCCCCTATTCCTGCTTCCAGATATTTTCCAAGCACCAACACTCTTTTCCATGGAGGTGTGACCTTTAGGTAGCCACTTGTCCAAGCAGCAGCCAACTGAGGGGGCTGATAAAGATGTTCTTGAGATGAAACCAAGCCCTGTGCACCCCTGTGTTCCTTTCTCTGAGGGCACAGGGTGGTGGGGCAGGGGTTGCTCCCACCCCATCTGAGGGGCTTTTCTGCTGGAATAACAGAGCTGGGATGTTAAAATCAGACATGACTGATCCATGTCTGCTGGTGGCAGGTGGCACTGATTGTGGTGGGTCACTTTATGGTCACTTATCAGTTTTCCTGGGATCACAGAGTGTCCCAAGCTGGGAGGGACCCAGCAGGACCACCCAGTCCAGCTCCTGGCCCTGCTCTGACCCCTCAATAATCCCACCCTGTGCCTCCCAGGGGGTTCTGTGTGAGGCCAGGCTTCATCCCCTCCTTTTGAGATCTTTTGGAATCATGTTCTAAACCAAGATCAGTGACACAAATAAAATCAATAGAAATTCCTAAGGTCAATCTTAGCAGATAAGTGTGTTTAGGAACAGAAAACATTCAGGCCCACTGAAGGGCTGTGGTACTGCCTGACATAAAGCCCAAGGTGACACAACTGTCCTTAGCTTCCCAAAAAGAACAGGTTAAATGCTTCCTTTGGAGGAGTTTTTCTCCTTTCTTGCATTGTCAGGCTGAAATTGAAGAGAAATCAGCAATGTGTTTAGTAACACATTCCTAAAAGCACCCACACCCCTGCAGAATGGGTCAAGGGAAGTCAGGACTAAAGCCAAAGAACAGTTCCTATTGTGTATTTTTAACATTCCTCCTTGGTATAATTCGCTAACAATTTTATTTAAATACAGTGGCCCATGCTGCTGCCATTCCTTAAACATATCCCTCTCACCTGCCACAGGCAGAGCACACCCAGCTGCTGCTGAGGGTGATTGAGAAGTGAATTTACTTTCTCTACCAGTAACAAAAAATCTTTTCTGTTTGTGCTAAAGTTTGATCCCTGGTGCCTCTTGATCCTCATTGTCTTCTCAGTCTGACTTCAGGAAAATATTTTATCATTTTAGAAGACAGATCCTACTTATCAATGTCCAATGGAAAATTCACAGGTCCACATATTATATCATTGTTTCACATATTTAATTGCTATTTCCTTGTTTCTCCATATTCCATGGAATAAAAAACACCCAATAGCATTCTATTGGATTAACTGAGATATCAAAGAGCAAATTCCCCCTGGCCATATCTCTCCTCCATGGGCTCCTGGCACTGCAGTGAGTTGCCAATGAAATAAGAAAGCAGATTAGATATAATTCACTTCGAAGCTGCTCTGATAAAATCCAACAAAGGAATCTGACTTATTTCAGATGCTCTATCACTACTTATCCACCTATTGCTGCCAAGAGCTGCATTGCCAAAAGACTGATGGAAGATTTAAAAAAAAAAAAAAAAGGCAAAAAACCCCACACCAACACCTTCTGCTGCAGAAAAGCCCTGCCAGGATGTTTGCTCCATCTGGACTGAGATGCCCAGCTGAAGAGGGGCTGCTGCTGGTCCATCTGCAAAACAGGGCTCACACCAATTGTCTGACTTATGGTAGATTTGGAAGGCTGTTCTATGGAAAAGATGTGCAAAACAGCTTGGCCTTTTCCCCATCCCATCCTGTGTTTTCCTTCTTCTTCCTTTTTACAGAGAACCTCCATAAAAAATGCATTAATTCTGGCCTGCTCCTGCTCTGTGTGTTCTTGTGTCTGCTGATCCCTGATGGAGAAATGGGTGAAATGATTCACTGGACATTTTTTTTTTCAAAAAGACTTTCAGATTTTCCTCCTGCCATTTATTTTCCACAGAATTTTGTTTTATCTTCCTTCTGAATACACAAATGTAACTATGCTTGATTTGATGGTGCAAGCAAGGAAGGGCTCAGGCAGAAAGAATTTAAAACCTTCAATGTTTAAGTTTGTTAGAAAGAATTTTCCAACACCCCACTAATTAACTGCTTTAAACCACAGAAGTTCAAAAAGCAATTACATGTAATGACAAACTGCTTTTTCAGATGGGTTGCAGGTGCCACATCTGAGGCAAGGTAGACAAATGTAGAGTATGTGTCCACTGTTTTGCTTGTACATGGACCAGAAGGGTCCCTGCTTTCCTTGCTACTTGCTGAGGGACATATTACACAAAAAAAAAAAAATCCATTACTAGCAAGAATATAGTGACTAAACATAAAAAACAAACAAATAAAGCCCTTACATTTTAAAATGTCATTAAATCACACTTTTTCATAGAGATCCACAAGCCTCAAGTGAGTCCAGTGGGAGAAAACATGAGGGGCTCAAGTAACAGTCTAATAACAGGTTAAATTCAAAATACAAGCAGCACACTGACCTTACTGGCTAATAACAACTTTCTTTTAAGAAAAAATCAAAATAAGGTACCAGATGGGGAAACCAACCAATATTCATCATCGTGTGCAGCCCCAGAAATGGTGTATCTATAATATGAAAAGATAACAGACCATATGTGCTCCAAAAATTAACCAAAATAAAAGGCAGCTAATTCGCTTCATTTTCATTTAGCTGGGCCCATCCTCTGAGCTTTAATTTGCAGGCGCTGAAGGTGAAACTCGAGCTGCTAATCTTAATCATTGTTATGTGCATAGCAAGATTTATGATCATACAAGTTTTTGGAGAAACGATGATAATTTGCAAAAATGTGGTGATAGAACTCGCATATTATGCAGAGGGAAATATTACAGTGGGAGGAAGGAGCAGGATATCAGAAGTCCTTGGTTCTGTCATTTGTAACCCATTTGAAATGAGGTTTTGGGAAAAATAGAAACAAATGTTCTGAAGTCCTGACAGATGCAGAAGGTAAGTGCCATGGGATCATGGAATATCCTGAGCTGGAAGGGACCCACCAGGATCATGGATCCAGCCCCTGTCCCTGCCCAGACACCCCAACAATCCCACCCTGTCCATCCCTGGAAGCGTTGCCCAACCCCTCCTGGAGCTCTGGCAGCCTTGGGGCCGTGCCCATTCCCTGGGGAGCCTGGGCAGTGCCAGGGGGGGCGGGGGAAGAACCTTTCCCTGAGCTCAGCCTGACCCTGCCCTGGCACAGCTCCAGCCATTCCCTGGGTCCTGTCCCTGTCACAGGGAGCAGAGGTTGGAGCAGCCCCTCGGGAGGAGCTGCAGCCCCTGCTGAGCTCTGCTCTCAGCCTCCTCTGCTCCAGCTGAACAATCCAGGTGCCCTCAGCAGTTCCTCATTTGTCCCCTCCAGATCCCACACCATCCTCAGGTCCCTCCTGTGGACTCTCTCCAACAGCTTTGTATCTTTCTCATATTGAGGCACCCAAGACTGGCAGGAGACCTTGGTTTTGCACTGATACTTTTTCACATGTTCACATCCTCCTGCTCTGGTCCAGCAATTAAACATCCCATCCACTTAATTGTGGGCAGACTTCCCCCAGGGTGACCTCCTGGGATCAGACACTGAACCCACGGTGAGAGAGAGCAGGTTCATTAGAGGAGCTGAGCGGGAGAAATCTGTCTCTGCTCCACTTGCCAGTGCTTCCAGACAGGATTTCAGTCATGCCTGCGTGTCAGCAGCCTTCCTGGGGATTCTCTAAAGAGCCTATCAAGCTGACCACCTCAGACAGGCAGGGCCAGGGCCTCTCTGCTCTCCAATTCCAATGAGCTGTGCTTAATGCAGCATCTGCCTTGTCTGTCTTCTGCCTGCCCATGTATTAACACACAGCTTTGTGCTGCTCCCCGGGGCTCTCAAGCATATAATAAATAGAGTTCCAGCTCGCTGGAACCTCCTGCAGCAGCTGAGATTGTGATTTGTTTTGCTGTGACTGCTCATTTGGAAGTTCCTGGCTTTGGCAGGATGGCAGAAGTATCCACAGTTGAAAACACATGCTTGGGAAGTCGGTGGTGCTCCAGCACGCTCCTGCTGAAGCTGGAAGAGGAGCACCCGGGCTGAGGAGCCCTCCTGGGGCAGGGAAAGATCCTGGGGGGAGACTTGAGCCTGGGGGAAAAGGATGGAGGACACAGGTGCATGCAGAGGATACAGGTTGCTTTCCTACTCTGTAGTGTTCTGCCAATTGGTAGNTTTATTTTCCCTTCCCTTCCCTTCCCTTCCCTTCCCTTCCCTTCCCTTCCCTTCCCCTCCCTTCATGAATTTTCCTTGAAATAAGAACATTTATGCAGATTGTGATCTATAAACTTGAAATAAACTGCTGTAAACAACAGCCAGGTTGTTTCCAAAGTGACTTCCTCAAGTGTCTTGCTGCATTATCCAAAAGAAATTTGATCTTATGCTGCATCTTCTGCTAGGCAAAGAGACTTGTGGCACCTCATGGCTTTATTCAGACATTTGTTTCAGTGACACCTGCAGCAGCAAAGCGTGGGTGAGAGATCTCTTACATCCAAAATACCATGGAAAGGCTTGGGTTGGAAGGGAACTTACAGATCATCTCATCCCAAAGGTGTAGGGGGAGGAGGAGGTGAGACAGCAGCTTTTTCCTCAGGGCAACCAAAGCCACCTAACCAAGCAACACCCCCACTGTGACACGAAAAATAAAGCCAGGGTGCCAGCCTGTGTTTCTTGGCTCGTTTAAAACTGGAGCACAGACATCACAATGCATGGGTGAGATGAAACCTACGGTGTCTACCAAGTGCAAAATTAGATAAGTGCTGTCTCCTGGGTAAGCAGAGGAGTGTCACAGCCTCCTCTCTCTCACTGTGGGGTTTAACATAAAGGAGCCTCACTAATTTCTCATGGGGAAAAATCCAGACTGGACCCACACATTTGGCCACTGCAGGTGTTTCTTCCCAGCACACTGGAGCCAGCTAGGAGCTGTGAGTTGTACAGAGAGCTCAGCACCCCAAACCCTGCTCCTGCCACTTTCCAGTATCCAAATCCTTTACGGGCTCCAGAGCCCACAGCCCAAGCTAAGAAAGGCTGCCCCATCCAACACCTGTCTCTACATAGCTTAGGGGGAAAAGAGATGGATAGCTCCTCCTCTTGCTCCCAAAGTCATTAGGAGCTGTGAAGATTGGTTTAGCACATGCTTATTTTGGGAAGTCACCACGGACTGCTGGTGGGGTTATAACTCTGTACAACCAACCCTTGCTGCTGGTGCTGCTTCTCTTCCTCTCCAGAAGTTCAACAAATCTGCTCCCTGTGCACTTCAACAAAGGAAACACTCTTCCCCTCCCACCATAATCCACCCTCTTGTTTCCAGCTGCCTACCACAGTTAAAGTAAAAATCCCTGAGAGGAAATTCAGCGCAAACAAACCGAAGCTGAAAATGTGCAAAAGTAAATGTGACACCCACAAGCCAGAGGGGCTGGCAGGCAGGAGCAGCCCCACTCTGTCATGTTCACGAGTCATTCACTCCAAATCCCTGCTCTGACAGGTGATCTCCTCTTCCTCCTGCTCCTCCTCTCCCTGGAAAAGCCCCCGAGCAGAGTGGCTGCCAATCTCCAACACCCTTGTAATGCAATTAATGGAACGATCCTTCTCGAAGAGGAACGCTGCTGAAATTACACTGCTTCTGTGTTTATTCCAGTGCTCCCTGCTGGCTTTACCTCTGGCTCAGGAGACTGGGACGGGGTTCACAGAGCCATTTCTTTTGGGATTAAGCACCCACATCAACCACTGGAGCGAGAAAAGCTCTCTGTGGCTGTGGATTCTCTGCCATCACAGCCAATCCTGCCTGCGATCCAATGCTCTTACTGCACAAATATCCCAAAGATCTTTGCATGGCAAACAAAACAGGTCTATCAAAGACCAGAACTTCTAAAGCAGCAGCATGGATTGGAGACCTGCTTTAGTTCCTTGCCTCAGGCCTTTTAATGAGGGTTTCTCTTTGGAGGACATGGCTGGGACTCCTTGTGCTCAGTTTAAAGGGAAGAGAACATCACTGAAGCCGCTGCAGTTTGTTATCTCCTTCCCAACCAGGGCTATTTTATTTATATTTAGGGCCACTGCCTAAAGCTTTGCAAACTAAAATAAAAGTGGCTTGGAAGGAGTTGTGAGATTGCTGTGAAAAGGCAGCTTGAAAGCAGATCCTGGCCGAAAGGAAAACCTCTGCTCCTAGGAAACTTTCATGTCCTGATGTGAAACAAACCCAGAGGGTTTGCTTCCAGTGCCTGCTGAGCTCTTGCAGGCACTGTGGGTGTTAAAATCCTGGTGTCACAAAAACCTGCTGACAGTGGGAAAGGGGTCTGGGCCACTCCATGAAAGTGAGTGGCCACTCATCTTTCCACAGGGAAAAAAAAAAAAAAAAAAGGTGACCAGAGGGGACAGTGCCTCACTAAAAGTAATTCCCAGTTGCAGCTCCACAAGTGAGAATGTGTCTCTTAATCAATGTGCCTTTAAAACCCTTCCCATCTGCTCCCACCTGTGCCACACCACAGGCAAAAATTTCAGGACTTCCCAGATCAGAATTCCCATTTATTACCTCAAAAATCTGTCGTGTCCAATACTCCTCCCAGATATTTCCACCTTGGAGCTGTTTTTTTCATTTTTCCCTTCTCACCTACTCAGCACTTCATGTCCTTTCAGTGTGGTTCTTCCCATCCTGTTCCAATTTATTTCCCAATCCTTTCAAAGCCACCTTATTTCAGGTGCTTTTGACACCTCCTTGTCCTCTGTAGAAAGTGCAAAGTGTGTTAGGAGAGAGAAAAAACAATAGGGGAAAAAAACAATTTGCTCTAACTTCATTTCTGCAAGAGGCATTTACCGAGTGTAATATTATTGGGAAAGGCTCCTGTTGGGAATGCAGACTCGTGGGCCATTTACAAGTCATTTCCCCCATGCATGAAGTGCTGCTTCAGGTCAGGGGTGGCTTCTGGGCACTGATTCCTCCCATGACATTTTTCAGTCCTTTTCTAAAGAAATATGAAAGACAAACTGCTGACATTCAGAGCTTCCTACTCAGATTTATTTTTGCCAGGGAAAAGAAAAACTATATGTGGTTTAATCACTAATCAAAGACATAAAAAGTTACTTACCCACCAGAGGATTGTTTTATCCCATTAGATCTGTGGAAATACATTCATATTATTTTTTTCCTATGTAAATCAACATAGAAAAGTTAATGTTTCTATACTGGTCCAAAAGGGATGTTTTGCATGTTCTCCCTCTTATTCCTCAAAGGGATGTTTTGCATGTTCTCCCTCTTATTCCCCAAATTCTTAATGTCTTAACATTAAAAGAAGTGATTTCTTGACTAAATCAAAATTTCCTTCAGGGGAGATTTTGTTTCCATAAGACACACATTGCAATTAATAAAGAGGTTTCCCTCCATGGAAAACCAACTGGTTTGACCCTAAATTTCCTTTCAGCCTTTAGAGACCTCTACTTTTACAGGTACAACCTGTTACACTGGTTGGAAGGGAAGAACCAACAGAAGGAATTGCCACCTCTGTGGCCTGGGAGGTCTTTCATGGGGCAGGAGGAACCACCACCACAGGCCTCTTCTCTTCTCTTCTCTTCTCTTCTNTCCCTTCCCCTTCCCCTTCCCCTTCCCCTTCCCCTTCCCCTTCCTCTTCATTGTTTGCTGTATTTTGTTAAAAAAGGAGTGATTTCTGGAGTGATTTAAGGGTATTTATAATAACTCCTCACAAAGTTGGGGGGCACATTTCATTTAGCTCAAAAATATAAAAAGAACCTTGTTTACCCTTTTCCCATTGGAATCAAATATGCCGTGTTTCCATGGCAACTCCAACGCTTCCCAGCTCTAACTGTTGCACAGGCAGGAAGTGTTTAACCCTTGGAAGTGTGTGGATCTGGATCTTTTGGAATCAATACCAAAATAATTGCCCTTCATTGCATTGTCAGGCTGCCTCTGACAAAGGATGGTGCAGGGGTTTTGTCCTGTTTTGTGAAAAATATCCCACCCAAGTGGCTTTATTAACTCAGGTGAGGAAGAAAAGCAAGGAGTCATTGGTATGCCTGGATTTATGGCCAGGGTGATGCATCAGTGATTAAAAAAAAAGGTTTCAGAATTGAGAACTTGCAGTGCTAAATCCCCAGATCTAAGAATTTAACTTAAAACATGTGGGATCCTTAACGAAGCCCATGAGGACAAGTTTATTTTTACAATATCTTGATATCACACAAGCCCTAGGTTGGAACCTGCCATACCTGGCACTCACAGTGGGGTCACCTCCCTGGCAAGTGTCCATACTGTGAGAATATCTTCATTAAAAAACCTCCTTTTCTTACTTCTTCTGCTTCCCACCCTTCCCTCCACACAACCTCTTTCTTTCACAGCTGGACCTGAAGCAGCTCCTGGGACATTCCCCTTCCTTCTCATTGGAATTCACCTGTTCCCAGCTGGGTCATGCCATGCAGATAACATTGGAAAAGACAGATAAACATTCTAAGATTTTAGGATGGTGGTGGTCTGGATTTAAGTGCTGTGACTAAACAAAAGGCTCAGATATGCAGTGTCAGACCTCATCTGGTGATGAAAAGTTCAGTGACAGCTGATTATAAAGCTCAACTTATAGAATCCCAGAATCCCAGACTGGTTTGGGGTGGAAGGGAACTCAAAACACACCCAGTGCCACCCCTGCCATGGGCAGGGACACCTTCCACCAGCCCAGGGTGCTCCAAGCCCTGTCCAACCTGGCCTTGGAGACTGCCAGGGATCCAGGGGCAGCCACAGCTTCTCTGGGCACCCTGTGCCAGGGCCTGCCCACCCTCACAGGGAACAATTCCTTCCCAGTATCCCATCCATCCCTGCCCTCTGGCAGTGGGAAGCCATTCTCTGTGTCCTGTCCCTGCAGTTCCTGATGAGTTGTCCCTCCCCAGTTCCCTGCAGCCCCTGGAAGTTGCTCTCAGGTCTCCACACAACCTTCTCTTCTCCAGGCTGAACATTCCCATGAGGAGGTGCTCCAGTGCCCTCAGCAGCTCCACCTTCTCCTCTGGACTTGCTCCAGCTGTTCCACATCACCAGACACAGCCCTGTAGGTGGGATCTCACATGTTCATAGTCAGAATTCCCGCTCAGGATCAGCCTCACTGCTCTCCTTGGTTTCAAACAGAGGGTTTGGTGAGGTGGAAAATTTGCAATGTTTCTGTATTTGTTGCTTTCTGAACTCCAGAGCAGGGGGGGCTGTCCTTTCAGACTTCATTACATCATGGAAATTGTGCATTGTTTTGGGAGGCATCACTGGAAAAATAATGTCTTGGGAAGGGGAAGGCAAAGCAGGAAAAGAATAAATAAAACCATCGAAAAGGACAAAAGCAATTAATGAGTTAAAGCAACCTATTTTGAAGTATAATAGCAGGAGTGAGTCATGAAGAGCCCTTTTCCCTCTGAGCTAAGCTCAGTGTGTGTTTGGCCAGACTTTCAAATAGTCCATCCCATAAGAGAGGCCTGTTTAGCAGGATATTAAAAAAAAAAATTCAATATTATAATATCAATTAATAATTACAATACTATATTATAATTTTAGAATTATAATTGTACAATTATAATATTATAATTATAATATTATATTATGATCAACATTATAATAGTAGCTTATTATAATATTAATTAATACAAATAGATTCATTATTATAATATTAATTAATTAATGATATATTTTCTATATTAATATTTTCACATGTGCTGGAGACTTCTTTGTTGAGGTCTAGAGCTCAAAAGAGCTGTTGATGTTTGTGGCTACATTCCTGTCCTGTATGAGACTAAATAATCCCTATCCCTAAGTAATATCCCTTTGATGAATTTCAGTGACCACAATGCTAAGGAAAATAGCATCTTTCTTAAAGTTTTAAGCACTGGCTTAGGAAAAAAACTTGCCTTCTTCAAAATCATTGTAAATTCTTTGTTTAGAGCACAGTGCTGATAACCCCAAGGTTCAATACATGTATGGGCCATTCACCCAAGAGTTGGACTCAATGATCCTTTTAGGGCAATTCAGAATATTCTGGGATTCTGTTGCTGGGGCCAAGGAAGAAAAATAAAGAATCAAAAAAAACCCTCAAAAGTGGACAATTTGCAATAGAATCCTATACATTCTGTGTGGTCACTGTGTGTTTTTAAATTCCTCATATTTCAGGACTAAAGGAACAAAAAGGATGAGGAATTACAGGCAATACCCCGAAAGGAAAGGAAAGCCCTGCATGTCACAGCACCCTGAATCCATACCCTCCATGAATATCCCACAGAGCACACTCCAGCTGATTCACTGGCAGACAAATCTCTCCCTGGGAATAATCACAGATTTCCCTCAGGCTTTGTTTTCCAGCACTCAGGCTGAGAAGGGTTTGAAACAGATAAATTCCAGTTTCCTGGCAGAAGAGCTGAGGACATGACCCCGCAGGTTGCCAGAGAGAGGATTCCATCCCAGTGCAGTGATTCCAGTCTGGGATTGCAGCAGGCAGGGGTCAGGATGAGAAACAGTGCTTGTTCCCCTGGAGAAATGTGAGAAGAATAGGAGAGTACCCCATCCAACCCACAGACCTGAAGCTGTCTTATTGGCATTCACAGGGAAGGCTTGCAGGGAATAAGGGAGGAAATGAAAGGAAAATGAATGTATAAATAGCTGCAAAGCCCACCAATGAATGCAATTTTAGGGAGTAAAGATGGAGCTGCCTGTGGATTTCCAATGCAGAGGTATTCAGGCAGCATTCCTCACTTTCACTGCCAGCCAAAAAGTCAGTGTAAGACAAATAAAGTGTCAGACGGATAAATAAAGAGGAAATTACCATCAGGGATCCTTAAGTAAAAAAAAAAAAGAGCAACACACATAAAGCCAAAAAGTCACAAAATCACCAAAAGTGACAAGATAAAACTGGCTGCACAACTGAAATTATTCTTTAATGCTGTGATCTATAAGGATGATAACTAAAGTATGAAATGAAGCTGGCAAAGCAAATCTGTATTAAAGACAAAGTGGGTTGATAGGGAACCTGTCCTTATGTGGTTTTCTGGAGTGGATGTTTAGCTGAAGCAAAACATATCAAAATATTGGATATTCTGATGTGACTGGTGTTCTCTGATGGGATCCCTGAGGGTGGATTCCATTGTAAGGTTTATTTCCATCAAATCTAAAATATAGATGGTCCTGTACAGCACACACAGAGAATGTTTTACCTTCTACCTCTGAGTCCAGGAGAAAGAAAGAAACATTTGACTTTTAAAAGTTGATTTTAAAACTCAAGCTGTGCCAAGTATTAGGGAGAAGGGTTTGTTTTCCTAAAATATGTGGGCAATTGGAATGAGCATCACTGCACTACAGCAACCTTTTCATTGAACCCAGACTTATTGAGCTTAACTGCCTGTACACTAATTAAAGCATCTCTCATCCTGTTTGTCCTATTCAGCACTACACTGCCAGCTCAGAATGGCTTTCACAAAGCCCAGACACTGATAAGTGTTAATGGTATTTTATTATTTCTCAACTGCAATGAAGATATTTCTCTGGCTGCAGGCAAAAGCCTCCAGGGAGGAAAAAGGAATGCCTAAGAATGGGAACGTGCCCTCACAGCATCACTGCTTCACCAGCTGCACCCTCTTCCCTGCTGCTCAGGCCATGGAATGACATCCACACATTCCCCTGGAAGATGCCTCTGTGCTCTGTGTCTCTCCAGAGCAGGGGGCTCTGAGGGATGTGCAAGGAGCAAAGTGAATTATTGCCAGACCACACAAAGGAATGGGCAGTGAAGCTGATTCAGTGGCTGGCACTGGGGGGAAAAATGACAGGATCCCTTGGACCAAGCAGAGTATTCATGGGGTGCTGTTGGATATAAGAAAGAGTCTTTGGAAAGAGGCAGTGGTGACCCATGAGGTCGATAGGAATGGCCCTGTTGCTGTCAGTGCTGCAATGAACCACTCAGCAAGCAGGAAACAGAGGCAGGACAGAGAAAGCCAGAAGGAAACAAAGAGCTGGGAAACTTTCCTGTGTGCTCTGCAGTGCAGCAGCCCCAGCTTCTGGAGGTGTTCTGGGCTAGAGGACATCACTCCCTAACCCTGCTGCCACCTCCAGAGAGGCTCCCTCATGTCCCACATCCTCTCTGCACAGTGAGCAAACTCTGTCTGATATGCTGAGATTGGCATGATATAAACACCAGACATCGAATATTAAATAGGAAACTATGAAGTGGAGTAACATTTTGTAAAAAAAAAATGCTGTCTCTTAGCAACTTGGCTTCTCCAGCCTCAAATAAGGAATTAGAATCTGACAATGTCACATTATTTTCCACAGTGGATTTGAAATTTGGCTTAATTAAAGCTTATGCTTTAGCTGGATTACCAAACAAGCAACCAGCAGCTACAGGGAGAAACAGTTTTTGTCCATCTGTGTGATGGGGATAAAAGTTCTGTGTTCAACTGTGCTGTGTATGAGACACAATTTATTTCAGGCAATTGCTCCAAGGACCCATCACCACTGAAGCTCAGAGCAGCTCCCTGGTGACCCTGAGTGTGACAGGTTCAGGGACACACATTCAGAGACCAGGCCTTGAAGATCTAGAAAGAGATTCAAGGGTGGATGCACTGATAGAAACTTTATTTACAGGACTCTGCAGACCCAAACTCCTTCAGGGTCCAACAGCAAGGAGTTAGATGTCTAAATGTCAAGGGGTTCCTGAGATCCCCCTGATTCTCCACTCTTTTTCTTGGAAGCTTATACATGATACTTCCAGTGCCTAAAGGGAGCCTACAAAAGGCTGGAAAAGGAATTTTCATCAAGGCATGGAGCATCAAGATGAGTGAAAATAGTTTTAAGCTGAAAGAGGACAGAGTTAGATGGGATATAGGGAAGAAATTCCTCCCTGTGAGGGTGGGCAGGCCCTGGCACAGGGTGCCCAGAGAAGCTGTGGCCTCCCCTGGATCCCTGGAAGTGTCCAAGGCCAGGCTGGATGGAGCTTGGAGCAGCCTGGGATAGTGGAAGGTGTCCCTGCCCATGGCAGGGGGTGGGAATGGGCTTTGAGGTCCCTTCCAACCCAAATCATTCTGGGATTTCATGGTACAACCCAAGCTGCTGCATATTCTGCAAAATCTTATAGAGTTATCCAAACATAACACAGTTCAAAGCCTTCACAATGCAATTTAGATTAAAATAAAAATAAAATTTATTAAAAGGAAGCCTTCAGAATCAAATTCAGCAGCTTGAAGGCCACTCACAAGCCCCTGTGCTATAATTTTTATGCAGATATCCACTGGCACCCCTGTAAGCAGAGCAGCTGAGCTCTGAAAGGAGTGAGCCCAGAAGGCTGGAAAAATGCAGTTTCACCCCAAAGTTGGATTGCCATCGATGTGACACTTCTCTGGGTCCCCCAACAGAGTGGCACCGTCTGGGTGGTACAAACAGGGACAACTTCAAAGGCAAATCCCACAGAGATGTAAGAACAGCCCCACAGCTTTGAAACACATCCAGAAACAGCCCATGGCTCTCCCAAGCCCAGCTTAGCACTGCACCTATCCAGTCATTATCCCACCACACCATGGAAATAAAACCCTGGTGCTCGTCTCCAGATAAACAGACATTATTATTCCCATAAAAGAAAATGAGGCAAAGGAATTACCACAGTTCTCTTGCCTATGGCACACGAAATATAATTTAAAATCCTCCCAGCTCATCATAAAATCTCATCATTGTTTAAAACGGCAGAAGATACAGTCTTTGAAACTTTTAAATATTTAATTTGCATATTTCTAAATCAAAGGCAAAGTTTAGATTGCAAGGTGCAGTGAGGAAAGGGAATATTTTTTGTTCTGGTAAACATAAGTGTAGCCTGTTTCTAATGAGTAGCAATCAAGAGACACTGCAGGGACACAGAACATAAAATCGTGAGAGAATCCAATATGCTGCTATTCCTGGCAGTTCTAAAAATTAATTCAAACCTGCATCCATTACAAGAGTAATGGAAAAGCAGAGCTCCATGTCTGTAAATATTAGGACCGTGGCTGATAGCCTCATTTCCTCCCCCATCTCAATTAAATATGGCACCTTGCAGCTAAATTACACAATGTGGCCACAGTCTGTAAACAAAACAATCACTGTTACAAATGTTTGTGCCTAATAAATAGATGTACTGCTGTATTAGGGAGAGTTATGCCTTATGCAATAGATGCTCCCTTCCAAACAGGTAGATCTCTTATTAAGCATTTGATTATTCATTTCTCCCTCCCCAGAATGATAGCACAGAAAGAAGCCTTCTGCTGGTGCATCTTCTGCAAATCACACCGAAAATCTTAATAAAGTAGCCCCTAATCTGCTTCAGATCTAATTCTCCCAGACAGCTGTACATTGTCAGCCTCACCCAGATGCTTAAAATGCATTGATGTTTATTCTTTAAACTGGAAAAAACAATAATTGAGGATGATAATCCAAGAATCAGCCCGTGCCCCAATGCCCCTCGGTGGATTTGACTGCCTGATCTTTTCTCATCCTCGTGTAACCCCAGCATCCCCGCTTCATTCAATTCCTTAAGCTTTAATTAAAAAACAGCAATGAAAAAGCAGCTGAAAATTCCTTTATAGCTCACGGAACAGCCAATATTGCTTGGAGAAGAGACAGCAAACACCACAGCCGAATACAAAGGTGGCCCACTGCAGAGCAATCTCTCCTCTGTTGTATTCTGCTGAGGAATACATCCCAGAGCTGCTCTTTTATTTATGCTCTGGCACCAGGAAAAGGGGAAACCATGTGCAGGAGTTTGTACATCACAGGCACATCCTTTGCTCTGGTTCCCTCCTCCTGTTTTGGTTGGGAGCTTCAAGATGTGGCCAAACCCAGTTTCAATGGCCAGGTGAGGTCGATGCCAGGGGAGCCCAGCTCGTTTTGGGTGCACCAAAGGCAAAGTGGCTTCAAACCCAGGCACAAATGGCTCTCCCACCACAGGGACAGCAGCAGAGTCCCCAGTGACCCAGGCTGTGTCAAGAGTAAGTTTTCCCCACTCAGAAGCTCTGAGACCAAGGAATTTCCCATGCCCATCCCAAAGCAGAGGCCCTTTGAGATGCTGACCACCTCACCTGACATAGCACTTACCCTGATGCTCCAGCTCTGGATCTTATTTAAAGCTCCAGCAGCTGGAGGACCAGCTTTGGTCAAGTCCTGAGTGGTTTTCATTGTTTCAGCTAAAGCTGTGATCACTGAAAATGGGCAAGGAACACTTTTTTTCCCATTTCAGGAGCCTTTGGATGGGTTTAGGTTTTGTTTTGTCACCTATCTACAAATTCCTGTCTAGCTTTAAGCCAAGGGAAAGGTTTTGTTGGAGTTTCTTTTCCATATTTTTGCACATGTTATACAGCTAGCTTGCAGTTCAGAATAAACTCATAAGTAAATCAAGAAAATTTATATTAACCTTTACAAGTGTTTTCAAGCAATCCTTAAACGGAAACAAAAGCAAACAAAAAATTGCCAGAACAACAAACAACCAAAAACCAATCAAGATGCTGAACAAAAACAGACTGTACCACAAAATGTCTGTTTTGACAAACTGATGTGTTTGGATGAAAAGGAATAACACAAATAAATCTAATCATGTTGTGTAATTGTTATAAAACTGCACATGGCACTACTCAGTGGGATCCTTATTTCCAAAGGAAAGCTGGATGCTTTTGGAGCCATGGTTTCCTCACCCACCAGGACCAATCCTGGCTAAGATGGTGTCTAATGAAGTGACAGGGACAGGGTGAGGCAGTTGGGCTGTTCAGCCTGGAGAAGAGAAGGGTTTGGTGAGACTTTATGGCAATGCTTTAATATGTAAAAAAAGCTTATTAGCAGCGCCTTTTAGCAATCCCTGTAGTGACAGGGCAACAGACTGGACGTAAGGAAGAAATTGTTTCACATGAAGGTGGGCAGGCCCTGGCAGAGAGTGCCCAGAGAAGCTGTGGCTGTCCCTGGATCCCTGCAAGTGTCCAGGTTGGATGGGGCTTGGAGCACCCTGGGCTAGTGGAAGGTGTCCCTGCCCATGGCAGGGGTGGCACTGGATCTTCAAGGTCCCTTTTAACCCATACCAGTCAGGGATTGTATGATTCTGACCTTTCAGTCCTCAAAATTAGTGGCCATGCCAGAAACTGTCCACTTTTGGTCTGTCCCAGGCTGCAATGTGCTGACACTGGAGGTATCTACACTTCTGCACTCTGTTTTTTTATGCCTTCCTTAGCTCAGTAGTTTTATGGCTTTCCATCTGACTTTTTAAATATGAGTTCATAGTGTTTCAACCCCTCTCTAAAATGGGCAAGTCTGTAAGAACTTTGCTGTGCTTTGATTAAGTTATCATGCATGAAGAGCCAGAAAAATTTAAGACAATTGTTCATTTAAATTGCTGTTAATTACATCCTCCTGACATAGTTATTGTACTAAACGCACACTTTGGATAAAACTACTGTAGTATCTAATTGAAGTCAAAAATATTTCTGACATTTTAATGAACACACCAATAAGTTTTATTTTACAAGACTTTCAAATGAACCACGGAGGATTAGAAAATGACATTCAAGGTCTGCATGTAATTAAATTACATAACACAGGAGGGGGGAAACTTAGTGTCATGTTAAAGGGATAAAAAAGGTAGGAGCACGTTGGCATTTGAGATGTGTTGGACTAAATAAAGTCTTTGTGGAATAGAAGCCATTCTTTTTTTAACCACCAAAATTTCGGGAAGTCAGTGGAATGTCACAGTATCATTGTCACCAGCCACAGATAGGAAGCCTGGGGACTCAGCAGCCATTATCCTGCTCCTTATCAGAGATCCCATTTCCATTTCACTTTTATGGAAATTTTACATAATTATTTGTGGAAATCAAGTGGAACTTCACGGAGTCAGTGGAGCTGCACTGGAATGAACCAGAAGTGGGAAGACAGAGAGTTGTCTGGACTTCAGAGCAATCCTGTTGCTTGTGAGGTTTTCCACATGAGAGCTCAACTGGAGAGGAGCAGGAATTGAAGGCATTTAAGGCAGTTAAATCAGACATATCGATCCCACACTTATCCAGCTGTCTGGATGCATTTTACCCAGCCACAGAAGAAGGAGGGCAAACCACAGGTGTGTTCCATGGAAAATGTTCAACACCAGGGACCCCTTGCTGCAGCAGTAAAGCAAGGAGGAGATGGGCAGAGCAGCCCATTTCCCAATGATCAATAGCTGTGTGAAACAGTCAGGACAATGAGGAAAGTAGAGATGGATAGATAGATAGATAGATAGATAGATAGATAGATAGATAGATAGATAGATAGACAGATAGATAGATAGACTCAAGTGCACATCCACACTATGATACACAGCAAATTGTGCACCCAGAAGTCTTTAGTCTCTTGAGCAGTTCCTCAAACTCTTGAAGCTTCTTGCTAAGTCTTCAGCCTCTTCCTGTGCTCTCTGTGCTGCAAGAACTAATCCCAAAAGCAGCATCCTGGCTGCACTGGGAGGAAGTGCCATGGTGGAGCCCAAAGTGGTAGCTCAGCCCCTCACTTCCCCTCAGGGGGACTGGGGAGAGAACCATGGGCTACAAGTGAAAAAACTCCTGGGTTGAGATCAGACAGGTTAATAGGGAAAGCAAAATCTGTGCACACAAGGAAATCAAACCAAGAAATTCATTCCCTGCTTCTGCTGGGCAGGTGTTCAGCTGCCCCAGGAGAGCAGGTCCCATCCCAAGAACAGTGACTTGGGAAGACAAAAACCTGCACACTGAACATATGAAATATCCCTTGAGTCACTTAAGTTCACCTGTCCTGGCTGTCCCGTCCCAACTCCTGGTGCTCCTCCAGCCCCTCGCTGCTGGGATGGGTGAGGAGCAGAAAAGGTCTTGGATTTGTGTGAGCACATCCCTGTGTCACCAGCTCTGCTTCCACATCACTGTGTCACTGAACCTTGAGAAGGCTGACCTAGAACTGAGGTTAGGC
>VWZP01009052.1:90909-124183 GCA_013396995.1 Dicaeum eximium | reverse complement strand
TTTGGATCATTTGTCCTTGGTCCCCAGCTGGAGAAGGAATTGTTTTGTCTCCCTACTCTGTGCAGAGAGCTCACCATCCCCTAATGTGAAGCCCAGACCCACACACTAAAGCAGCACAGAATCTGAAACATATAAAAGCTAAAACCTGAGGCATCATCACCAGCTCTGCTCTCAGATCCCTGTGTCACCAGCACTGCTTCCAGCACAGATCCCAAACCCACAGCCTACAGTGGGCTGGGGGAGGAAAATTAACTCTGCCCCATCCAAAGCCAGCACAATAAGACATAAAAAATATTGCTTTCCTGACCACCATGCTTTGAATTTCTCACAGACTGGCATTTGCTCCCTTTCTATTCTGTGAGAATAACCTGGTGTGCAAATAACCAGTTCCTTCCCTGTGTCTGTCTTGCTACCACCACCATGGGGAGTGACAAAACTGGCACAGTTAAGAGATGAGAGAAGGGAAAAAAAAACAAAGGAAATATCAGTAAACTTGGCACAACATTCAATTATAAAAGTGGATGCAAAATGCTAACAATTCAATGCTCAGAAGAACTCATCTGAATTTCATTATCATCTAAGTAGAATCTGGTATTTGTTAAGGAGCACAAATGTTCTTAAAAGATGTGTTGCTCACAATCATCTCAGGATATAAAAACATGAATACAAGTTACCAGTTGGTCCCTCTGCATTCCAAAGAAGAAAAGGCAAAGGGAAAAGAAAAGAATTTAAGATGACTTTTCAACAGATGCAAAGCACTCTGGGGGGCTGTCACTGAGACAAATAAAACTGTGGGATGTTGGGATGTCCTCTGTAAATCCATGAATGCCTCTGGAGCTGGTCCAGGTGTACCACAGCAGGTTTGGACACTACACACTGGGTGATGTGGGGTGGAGGGAAAGGGGCAATTCCTGCTAAAGGACAGGAAACAAATGGACTATCAGCCCAAAGCACTCGTTCCAGGAGATTCAAAGAACAGGATTTTGCTCCATTTTTTTCCATCAGTACAGATGATATAAAACTGTTCCCAGCAGCTTTTTTTTTTTCAGATTATAGCAAAAAAAATGAAGAGGATTAAGAGAAATATTGAAGATTTCAACTACGGAAATTAGGATTGGAAAAATGAAATTCCAAACAGAAAAATATTTCTAACTTTAAAAAAACCCTCTTTTAATTAAAAGACAGATTTGCCAATTTTTTCCAGGTAAAAATTGAGGTGTTTATTCTCATAGATATTGTTTGCTTGTTTTAGATAATGCATCTTCACTTCATCCCCCAAAATACAGAAGAAAGTGGGAAAAGGCATGGCTAGAATTTTAGCTGATGTACCTGGGTGGTTGGTAAAGCTGCTCCAAGTTTTCAGGTTCTAGGACAGTGGTGTAGCCCTAGGAAAAAAAATAACATTTTCACATTCATCTGTCTCAAGAAAAATTAATAAATTAATAAAAAATTTTCCTTCTAGAAGTAGAGAAAATTCAGTATAAGCCAGATAAGGTAAAAATAAATCAATAGCTGAGTAATCTCAGAGAAACAAAGCTGATCTAATTTGTCCTGGAATTAGGCATCTGCCATCATCTTTAATTTGCCAGATCCCATACAAACATAACATCAAAAAAGTCCCTAAAGCAATTTCACATCCTAATTTAGATAATTTTATATCACCAGAACCATGGAGTTTTGCTCCCTATCTCGTCCAAAAAAGTAGAAGAGTAGCTCTTCTATTTTAAGTTAACTTTTCTAAGTAGTTTGGCATTTCCTATTTGTGGAGGCAACTATGCAAATTTAAAGCCTGATCTTTACTCAGTGTCAATCAAAACACCTTCACCAGGGGAGGAAGAAAGTCTAAGATTCCTCACTGAGTGAGACTCTGTCACTAAATGCATCTCAGCATCAAAAACTGCCAAAAAGTACTTATTTTCATCTAAAATCAGAACATAATAAATATGGCTAAAGTGTGGAAATCTGCATATAACCCTCAAAATTCCCTAAATCAAACATCACTTTTTACATTAGAAAGCCAAGGCTGCAGCCAGAAGCAACAGAATTTCCATAAGTATTTCCTTTCTATGCATTTTCACCTTGCTTAAAAGCAGTTCTTTAAACAACTGATTTCTTGCAATGCTGGGGAGATCAGTAGAGATTTTTTAAAGATATTTGGAATTCACTGTACAAAACAAAGAGGCATTAAAATTAGATGTTAGATATGAGTTATTTAGAATTAGTCTTACCTATCTCAGCATATGAATATTTGACTATTTAGCTGTGCTTTGACTTATTTTCACACATTATATGCAACACAAACTGCAGGTCCCAAAGATGTTGGTGTTTATTTCTTATTCTTATTTTAGCATGTCCAGTGCAGCCACACTTTCTCCAGAGCCAAACACTGAGTCCCTTCCCAGTGAATTCAGACAATATGAATTTGCCTTATGGAGTGTGAAGTCTGTAAAACAGGAATATTTCTCACCCCTTGTCGTTTGACTCCTGCATCAAAGAAGTGGATACCTTCCAATAAAATCTACCACCCCATTTTTGGCTCTCCTTTTGCATCATGTTGTGCCTTGAACCCTGAGCAGTTCAGAATAATCTGAGCAGGAAGGGACCAACTCACTGGTGACTTGCTCTGGTCTCAGTTGAAATTTCCAGCCGTTTCAGGAAGATCCAAAGCAGGAATTCTGAGAGTAAAGGTGGGGTGTGATCAAAAGTCACCCAGGCTCACCGAGGGCACTGGCATACACCAATATATATTATATCCCAGCACTTCCCTAAGCACCAGTGGCCTGTCCCAGCCCCTTTCTTCTGCTCTGATGTGACAGGGCCAAAATTATTCCCCCCTCCCCGCAAACTTTCCCCACTTCTCCCCATGCTGCTAAATTGAATTTCACCTGTCCTGCCAAGCAACCTTAACTGCTGCTGCTAAGGAGGCACTGCCCCATCAGAGAGCAATCCTGGTGCTTGGAAAACCAGGAATCCAGCACACAGCAGGAGCACAAGCTGAGCAGCAGACAGCAGGAATGTGAGCCATGGAAACCTTTTTGATTTATTTATTCATTCCTCCTGAGTCATCTTGCAATTGGAAGGGCTGTGTCCGTATTTCCCAGCTCCAAATGCAGCATAAAACCCAGAGGCTGCTGTGAAACTTTGATAAGGAAACTGAAATTTGCCATCAAAGCAAGGCACAGCACCAAATATCAAAATGGACAACACCCTAGCAGGGCTAAGAAAGGTTCAAAACACCCAAAAGACAATATAATCACTCAGACCATCTTCAGGGGAGGTTGTACAGGATCACCTGGACATGGTCACTTCCCATCCCACACTCCCATCCTGTGACACAGCCAAGTACTTGGGATTTGCAGCCAGCTGGATGAATCTGAGTCCTGGAAGACAGCGTTCCTGCTGGTGGAGAGAAAAGTTGGGTTTAAATAAATCACCACCACGATCTGTTTGCGCTAATCCTTGGGAGAAAAGAGTTTAACTTTAATTTCAGGCAATGGCACTGATGGATATCAGAACCTGCACTGAGCCCATGAATAGATGAATAAAAATACACTTAAAGAGCCCGGGATGCATACCTGTCAAACACTCAGATGACTAATGCAAGAAGAACCAGATAAAGACATTAAACATGCAGTAGACACTGGCACGGGGTGGGAGGACGTCTGATTCTTGTCAAGCAATCACAAAAGAGAATTATTTAAGATCCAAAAATACGGTGTGGGGGACTGTAATTCAATTGCAAAGGCACTGAAGACAGCAGCTTTTGAATCCAGCCTTTAGTTAGAGTTTAGGAAATCAAAGTAACTGTATTATTAATGTGCCTTAAACACCAGGTAAACCAGCAATTTCTTCCTCTGCAGGCACCCGGTGCTCCTCACAAAATAACACCGTGTTTTGACATCCCTCGTGCTTGGCACGGGCTGCCTGTCAAGCAGAGGAGGTGACATCAGAGGGATCCTGGTGTGCCTTTCACAGCTGAGAAAGCTGTGAGCCCTTCACAAGAAAGCCAAACCTTAGATTACCCTGATCCTCCTGCACCTTCGTGGGCTGCCTTCAGCTCCACACTCCGGCTCTGTGCTTCCCTGGCAGGGATAATCCAGGCTGGCTGACTCAGAAACATCCACCTCTGCTCCAGCAGTGTCCTGAGAATAAAATGTAGGAGCTGGGAGGGCTCTCTCTTCCTGCAGGAGCCCAAAGGAGGGCAGGACAAACACTTTAATCTCTGTACATCTGCTCCATAGAGAACAAAATCCAGATGTAGTGTGCAGAGCAGGGACCATGTGTCCCAGCTGCTTCCCCACGCCAGGGGAGTATTTTGAATATTAGGATACACAGATACACATATTTTTCAGCTCCTAAAGAAACCCTGGCATGCCAAAATACCCAGGCTTTACAGGAATGCTCTGGCAGTTTATCCCCTGTGTGTTTGGACCCTCTCACGACCAAAAGATCCTTTAATTCAGACATTCATGCAATTACCTGAGCACTGAAACCACAGCAAAGAGTTTGTCTCACTTCCACTGTCTCTGTGAGTCCTGCCCAGCTCTCCAAAACTAAAATTGCAGCGCTCTGCTCTCAGGAATGAACTCAGGATGCCACGAAATTAATAGGCATAGTAATTATTTTCAAAAACCCATTCAATGTTTGTTTGTTTATTTGTTTGTCTGTGCATTTAAAATCAGTTTGTGGAAAATGACAGGTTTGCCTAGAAACCTCTGATCTGGGTGAATCTGGATTCTCTAGGAGAAGATTGTTGCACCTGGAGATGTTAATCTCACCTTTAATCTTAAGGGCACATAAAGGTGTTTTCAGATACCTTTACCTTTACTAAGCTAAGGTATCTCTCCACTTGTGCCTTGGGGTTTTTTTATGAAGTTTGTTGGTCCTTTCAAACTCCAGCATCTAGATGTGGATAATTTCCTTTATAAGAAGCCTGTCACAGATGGCTTCAGGTGGACATGTCAGCTTAATCTGAGACAGCAAGTCAAGAAAAATAACCTACATTACAACCATTAGAGAAGTTTTCCTTCCTGCCTTGCTGCTGGAACGTGCTATTACAAAATTAACAGAAGTTTTCACAGGGATATTTCTCCAATCGACTTCAGTTCTTGCCTATCAAAGCTTTCCAGCAGACTGAAGCAATACAAACCCTGCACACAATTGCTCCCTGTCCTCTGCCACAGAAGCACTTCCCTTAATAAGAAATTTCCGAAGGATTTTCAATCGCGGGCGCCAACAATGGTCGCAGTTAATGGCAATGCATTCCTTGAGATTTATTCTGCAAGAGGCACCTTTCATTTTAACAAATGTGCCACGGTATGAGGAGTTTGTGATGGGTGAACTCAGTCAGCGTGTGCTGACAGCCCCCCCGGCAGCTGGAGGGCTGTGCAAAATGTATGATTTGAAGGCTTGAAGTGTGTTATTCTTCCCTTTGTTACTCAGTTGGATTCAAGTGCTAAAAAAAAAAACCCACCCGGCCCTAGGAAATCATCTTTTCCTCTGGTGAAGTGTGTGCTTTGCGTTTGAATGGGAGGCTTAATGGGGAAAGGGAGGAGATGAGGTAACTGCAATGTTAGATGGAAAGGTCTCCTCAAGAAAGGTTTTCTAATTTCCACTCCAATAGTGTATCAGGAGAGGGCTGAGAGTCACCAGCAATATTTTCTGAACAACTGGAACCATCATTTTTAACAGAATGCCTTTTTAGGTTTTACTCAGTTTAGAGATTGAATCTGAAAATCTGCATCACTTTTTATTTCATCATACCCAAGTTATCTCCAAACCAGCAAAAGTGGGATACTTCTTTTTTCCCTTTCCACTCTCATTCTGCAATCACATTTTACCTACATTCCTCTCACTGGAAATACTAATTTTCAATTTCATTTTCACAGGGCAAGCATTCTGTCTTTGATGATGGTGGAGCAGCAAAAAGTGCAGAGGGAAGTCCCACACTGCCTAATCCAAGCTCTGGTAGCTGAACCACTCTCCAGTCACTCACCACCTCGAAATTTGGAACTGCAGAAGGGGGGCCAACTGATGAAGACAGATCTCTGCATTTTAATGAGCAGTCCTGCAATATTTACTTGGTTAAAAGACAGTGGATACTTCATCTTGCCTGTCATAACAAATATGTTCCTCCTGGCGCTCAGCATCTCGTGTTTAACACTGCACTGACAAATGTACCTCTCCTCTTTTGTGATGAAAGCAGACACAATTTTAGAGGGAACAGGCCTGCAGGTTAACTGGGATTGTTTTTTCTTTTAATTTTATAAATGCAATGCTTCTTCTAGAGCTGAGGACCACTACTGTAGCTTAAGTCTAGAACCCCAGTTCAAAGCCATGCCAACACTCTCCCTGTAAATCCTCAGCTTTGTGCACTGCCCAGTAGCAGAAGGGAATTGAAATGCAGAGGTTAATGCACAAGTCTGGAGTCAGGCAATAAGGCCCAGCTTCCCAAACTGCATTTGCCCAGCTGGGTATGAGGACAAAGTGATACCTCCTCATATGTGGAGCTGATAAAAAGTGTTCCTCTATTGCTTTCCCAGCATCATCTCCCTTGCACACTCACAAAAAGGGCCTGAGTGAGCTCAACACCCACCCCCCCTTGCCCAAACTTGTCAGAAGGGTAAAGAAAAAATAAATCTGTCCTTCTTGCCTTCCTTTCTGTTCTTCCAGCAAGTTTGCCCTTCCCAGGGCTTGTTTTACATCACCTGGAGCAGCTTGGTCATGTCGAGGTGGCTGCAGGAAAGGGCAGCAGAAACTGATGGTTTCTGAGACACTTTGACAGTGATGGATGAACATCACATATCCTGACATTACTTCCCACTATTTCACAGAGGGGAGTTAGGAATGGATTCATTGAGCAATGTTTCCTCCTTTCATGATCCATCTTGAGATGACAATCCAATTTTCGGGTCAAGAGAAAATTCTTAAGTGATGGAAAAGTCACAGGTGACAAGAATAATGGCTGTGGGTGACGGCAGAAGGAGGAATGGCTCTGGTGTGGGTTTTATGGATGAGACACACAGGATATGATGGAGGAAGGAGCACGGTGTGGGAGTCACAATGAAGCAGGGCAGTATTTGGCTTGTGCACAGCCAGCCTTGTTCTACTCACAGATCACACAAAAATGCACAGGCATTCCCTTCTCCAGACTTCTGACAGCAGAAATAATGTAAAAATATATCTGTGAGTGCTCAATTTTCCCCAGTCAAAGTCCAGCCAGAGTCACTATTTATCATCATTTATTCCAGTAAGTAGAAGCCACACCCAGACCAATTATCTCACTGTCAGAGCTTGTAAATGGTGTTTTGGTATCATGGGATTCCTGTTCAGGAGTTTTGTTTGGATTCTGAGGCCTCTAATCTTTATCAGATATTACACCCCACTCATCACTGTCAGGAGCTAAAGCAGCATCAGCATCCAGGCATTGCTAACAGAGCTGTCTTCAGCATGTGAATCATCCTGCACATTATCCTGCAAATTCTGACTTCTCCTGCTCATGTAGAGGAAAATTAACTCCACATGACCAGGACAGGTTGGGTGAGGTTTGGAGCAACATGGAAGGTGTCCCTGCCCATGGCAGGGGGAGAATGAGATGAGCTTTAAGGTCCCTTCCAACCCAAACCAGTCTGGGATTCTGGGATTTTGGTATTCTCTGACACTGTGGGTTATCAGCTGTTCACTGCTTTCCACGGAGTATGAGGGCAGGGAATGGTTTAGTGACCAATAAAATTAACTAACTGGATGCTTAAAAAACCTTTTCATAGAAACAACACTTGACTGTGGCCAAGCAAGGCTTTTGCAAGGTGTGAAGAGTACAACTCATTTATGGAATCCAGACTGGTTTGGGGTGGAAGGGAACTCAAAGCCCACCCAGTGCCACCCCTGCCATGGCCAGGGACACCTTCCACTAGCCCAGGGTGCTCCAAGCCCTGTCCAGCCTGGCCTTGGACACTTCCAGGGATCCAGGAGCAGCCACAGCTTCTCTGGGCACCCTGTGCCAGGGCCTGCCCACCCTCACAGGGAACAATTCCTTCCCAATATCCCATCTAACCCTGCCCTCCGGCAGTGGGAAGCCATTCCCTGTGTCCTGTCAGTCTACACCCTGTGAATACTCTGTCCATCCATCCTGAAAGCTCCCTTCCCCCTTGTTCACAAAAGAAAGAGGTGACAGCCCTTTCAGAGCCACTCCCCAACAAAATCTCCTCTCCAGAGGTGCCTGCCATGGTGCTGGGGGGCTGCACCCACTGTGCCTGGCAAAGCAGCACCTGGCACAGGGATGTTCTCCCCCACAGCCTGCCCAGCTCTCCCTGCCAGCCTCACTGCAGTGCGCAAGTCCCAGCCTAAAAAATCTCCACACACCCCACCTGAGGCAAATAACAGGCCATGGAAATGGCTCCACACTCCCACTGGGTGCAAATCCATGCCAAATCCCTGCCAGCTTTCTTGTCTCCTGGTCATCAGTTAGGCTTTAGTTCTGCCTTCCAAATAAAACTGCTTTATTAAACAGCAGGAGCTAATTACAGCAGTGTCAAAGCCTGCTGAAGCACAAACAATGTGAGATTAAGGTGACTGATGTCAGGAGGAATTATGTGTATAAGAAATAAGTGCACTTCTGATTATAAAACTAAAGTATTGATAACCATTTTTCATCTTAATAACTTTAGCAAAAGGGATATTAATGATGTGGAAGAAAAAAAGGAGCAGCTTATTAGTGGAAAGTCTGATGTCCTCGTTTGCTCACATTTTTGTGAATAATTTAATTATAAAAGTTCCTTTTCTCAACCTCTTACATTTCTCAATGAAGACAAAACAGAGGGAAAGAGGGGGATAAAAATATAAGCTGCTTTGCAATTACTGAACTCAGAATTCTCTGGGTTTGAGTTTGATTTTTATAATTCAACAAGAGAACAAAAAAAGCCACTCTGAGATTGAGTGGAAGCTTTGATCCTATTTATAAGGAGAAAAATGAAAGAAAACTGCCCTAGGTTAAAAAAAAGTATAAAAACATAATTTTAACTTGAAAAATATTACGAATCTATAATTCTTGGTTTGGATTTACGAGGTAAACTGCCTGTGGTAGCTTTCCTTGTCCTTTCTTCAACACCATCTAAGCCAGTGAAGGTGGAAATTGAGCCTTTAAAATTTTCCCAACAGTTTAGCCTGTTTAACCTTTTTTTCCCAACAGTTTAACCTCTTTTTTTAAGCACAGTTTTTCTGTGGTTCCAAGTACATTTTTGCTGGGGTTTGACCCAAGCCAGGAGAGCTGTAATATCCAAAGAACCCCATTAACTTGCCTTGACATCTCATTTCCCTCTCTTTATGTGACTCTGTCACTCATGACCCTTCCTCTGCAGCTCAAGCACTTGTCAGAACCCAGAATCTGGAATTACATTATAATAGATATTGAATATGACTCACTCCTGCCCACCTCTTTTCTCACTGCAAGAAATACCAGTGGTCAGCTCAAACCTCCAGGATGACAAGTGAGTTTTAAAGCATCACCTTAAAGTGGCAGAGTTTTCTCTTGTTGCAGGACAGCAGCAGAAATTACTGTGAAATACAGAGAAGAGAATCAGCACAGCACAGACCCCTTGGATGTTATTTCTGTGCTACTTTTCCTCGTGCTAGTGCATCAGGAGGGTTTATCTGGATGCTGCTATCACATGGATTGTGTGTGTGTTTAAATATTTCGTGTATGCAGGGAGCCTGATTCCACAAGGATGCAAACAAGTGGGAATTTCCCTCAACTGACAGCACAGATACACTCAGCTCATCAGGGAGAACTGAGCCTGGGATGTCTGTTACAGTCAGGTCAGCTTGGAAGGGGATCCATGAGGATCCCTGTGACAGATCCCTGGTGCCAGCAGTGAGGATGGTGTGGCACTGAGGCCACCTGGCAAAATGACAGGCTCAGAAAAGCACCCAAAGTCAGTGATTTTCCATAGGTAGAGTCTCACAACCACAGGCCAAAATTTCAGGTGACTCTTAAATAGGGTGAGAAGCTGGACTTGATGATCCAGGATGGGAACTGGGTTTCCACTGCCATGCTTTGGCCAAGGAGGATCCATCCCCTCATCCTCCCCCAGGAGAACAGGTCTCAGGGCACACGATTTACATTTCAGTCACACCAGGCTGCACATTTTCACATTAGAAATGAGAACTGAGGAAGAGGGTTTTAGTGCTATTATTTATTAGACAAGTTCCCTGGATTTTTATCATCCATAACTCATGCCTTGAATGGATTTGCTGCTGATTCCCCTAAGTCATGTACAGAAGGTCCTGGAGTAGAGTGTTTCTAAAATACCATTTTTTAAATTTCACATTTACATGCATTCCATCTGCACACCGAGAGCATTAAATATCATAAATGTGGAGTTAATGTCTCATTTTTAAAAATTATGTAGTTTTGTAATTACATTAAATGAGGGGATCCTGACTTTTAGAAACTAAATTCCAAGTCTCTTTCTATTGCCAAAGCAGCCAGGAATATCTTTAAATAAGTTTATGCTGTAGGGACCCTTTAATGATCCATCTGCTGAAAGTAGAAGGAAGAGGAAGAAGTGGTTGAATCATAGAGAATGAAACTTCAATTCACCACACATTAATAAAAGCTCAGCTATTGATAATCAGTGAGACATTAATGAAGTTTTGGAAAGTTATATCCATTTACACTTAAGAACAGGCTGCCAGGAATTGTCTCCAACATGGAAAGAGACCTACAGATAGGAACCAAACGTTTCTTACACAAGTCAATCTTTCATAACTCTTGACCTGGAAACCACTATAAAAGTCTCAGAAAGTTGTTTTATTTCTCTGTGAATGCTTTAATTTTTCAGTGTTTACCGTATCATACTCATTTTCTCAAGCACAGAAACGGCATGGATACCTGAATCATGGAATCATGGAATGGTTTGGGATGGAAGGGACCTCAAAGCCCATCCAGTGCCACCCCCTGCCATGGACAGGGACACCTTCCACTATCCCAGGTTGCTCCAAGCCCTGTCCAGCCTGGCCTTGGGCACTGCCAGGGATCCAGGGGCAGCCACAGCTTCTCTGGGCACCCTGTGCCAGGGCCTGCCCACCCTCCCAGGGAACAATTCCTTCCCAATATCCCATCTAATGCCTCTGGCAGTGGGAAGCCATTCCCCCTTTCCTGTCACTCCATCCCTTGCAAACCATCCTTCTCCAAGCTACATTTGACTGCTTTTGCTCAGTTTCATTTTTTTCTCTTGGTATCTGCAGGGTTTACATTAAACCCTCAGTTTTAAATTTCTCATCTCTCCAAGTCTCTGGAAAAAGTTGGGGAGCAGTGCAGGTATCTATAATTTAGCTAAAATCTGGTTATTGGGTTTAGCACAAGAGTAATTGTTGGGAGTCTGTGGGTGACCTTACAGTCATTTCAAGGCTGGCACATAGGCTCCACTTTAATGGTGCAGCATAACTCTTATGCCGAGTTTATTCTCCAGGTTAAATATAATTCAACTTAGATGGCAACTACAGGGACTCTGTTCCCTCTCACTCGGCAGAATAACCCTTCATTGCAAGGTAAGTGGGCTCTCAAATTTATGGGGAGATTTGCAAAGCAGTAGATTTTCCCCTGATTGCTTTATACTGAAATATATCATCAGACCAAAAGGGGTTTGTGCCATTTAGCAGTGCTGCCATGGCAAAACAGCTTCTTTGGCTGAAACAAAAGTAGAGATAAGTTACTTTGACCATGAAGCAGAGTTTGGTCATGCTTTAGGTTGTTTTACAGCATCCTGTTTGGATTTAAGACTGAGTCTTTTTGTATCTCATTGAATCACAGAGTATCCTGAGATGGAAGGACCCACCAGGACCGTGGAGTCCAACCCCTGTCCCAGCACAGACACCCCAAAAATCCCAGCCTGTCCATCCCTGAGAACATTGTCCAAACCCTCCTGGAGCTCTGGCAGCCTTGGGACTGTGACTATTCCCTGGAATATTTAGGAGAATCTCAGTCACATCTCCCTGAAGATGGAGGAGCTGGAAGAGGTGGTTAATGTTGCCAAGCATCCTGATTTCATTAGGACTAGCAGGTTTCTTACCCTACATGTGGATTTTTGCACCTGTGTGCAGGTGTGCATGGTCACAGGGACAGCCAGAAGAAAAGGATAATTCAGCGGAGCTGCTTTTCCTGTATTTTCCAGCTATGAACACTAAATCCCTGGAAATTCGTGGCCCTGCCAAAGGATTCTCATATTGCAGTCAATCTGTAGATAGATCCCTAAAATAACCAACAAAAGAAGTAACACCCTAATCTGAATAACACCGTAAGCTGAGTAAGGGTATGGAGTTAAAACTGAAAAATCTTTGATCTTCAGTTAGAAAAATGATTTTTTTTTCTAATGAAGGTGTTCTCTGAGGGTGTAAAACTGAAGTTTTACAACGTCAAAAAAATCTGGCATGTTGCACAAAGTGAAGGGATTGTTTTGTCAGGGCCTTACCTGCAATGTGCTCCATAAATATGCCTTTAAAAGAGTAAAAATGTTGAAAAAAAAAAAAAAAGAAACCCAACGAGGGTTTCAGAGCCCATTTTCTATGTTCAGAGTGTGAAGTCAGAAGCAGCAGCAGGCAGGTGCCACCTGAGGACAGACAGGAATGGACTCAAAGCCTTGAATACAAAAGGGGTTTTTCCACTGGTTTCAATGGAGCTGTCCCCAGCAGGCTCTGGTGGCTGATGTGGGTTTGTCCCACTTGGGATGCACTATATACACAGTGTCTAATCTTTTCAGGTTGTCCCAAACTAAAGGCTGGTGCAGACAAAGGAGAGCCTTTTCTTGTCCCTTCTCTGAATTTCTGTAATTAAAGACCGTCTCTAAACTGCTTTTTTTCTACTTGCCTCCCATTTCTGACCTGGCTCCCCAAAAACGAGGGGCTCACTTTTGAGGGGCATGACCTCAGGTTTTCTGAGGAGCAGACAGCAGGCTCAGCACCTGGCACAATCAGGCCTGGTTTTCCCTCAGAGCTATAGAGGATTTGCATGGTTTGCATGGGGGTTTCCAGCTCTGAATAACAAAAAAGGGCAGTTTAATACTTTTGCTTAGTTTGCACGACAATCATCCCACCCCTCTCCTGATCTGATCCAGACTGACAGCAAAACAGCAAATTATTATTATTATTCAAGTTAATTTATACTATTAGTTTGCCTATTTGTTTTTTTTTTTTCAGGGTTGGTTTGTTTCTTAGTTAGATTACTTCTTTATAGGAAAGAACCTTCTTTTCCACTCTGCTTTCCCTCACCTGTGCAAGATTCCTCTCACAACAGCATCATAATCCTTTGAAAAAGATCTGTTGATTTTGAAGTCCTAAAGAGCATAAGACACAAAACTTCCCTGGATTAATTTCTTTCATCAAATCCCATTGAGTGTCTAGGGAAAAAAACCCACAAAATTCCACTTTTGGTGTAAATATTTCCTCTGACATTGAGTCTGCTGCTATCAGCAGGATATTCTAGTGGCTTTTTACTACAAAATGCAAGACCTTTCCTTTGGCTCTGTTAAAATACATATCATTTGCAGCAGCTCAGTCAACAGAAAAATGAAGGTTACATTTTTATCAACTATCTGTCGACTTTGCCTCTTTACTCTTTGCATTATTTATCTTTTATTTCCCCCTCTACCAACAGAGTTGTCTCTTCCAAATAATTGATAAAGGCAATAAATTGCTGTCATGGGGTGACCCTCCCCTGAAAGCATTGCTCAGGTTCTTGAGACCTTGGCCACACTTGTCCAGCTCCCGCTCATGAGTTGATTCTGGCATGTGCAGGGAAGCAAAAAGATAATTTTTTGTGGGGAAAACCTACCCAAAAGCTCTGCACTTGCTCTGATGATTTAGGAATTCTAGAACCTTCTAGAACAGACATTGGGCAGGGGTTTAAAAGGTGATAGTGACCCAAATATGGCAGGAATAGGCTCATGTGGGGTGGGAACAGAGCACTTGGCCCAGGTCTGTGAGGTCTTGGCCAACCAGCCGAGTTAGAAAGCACTAATTAGGGAAGAACAAGCCCCTTGTGGGATTATCCCTACACAGACTTCAAATGTCAGGTAGGAGTCCAAGCCCACAGTGCAGGAGCTGGGCTGCATCCCAGGAATGGACACAGCCAGCATGGGATGTGCATCCCTGTCCCCTGGGCCTCTGGTGCTGGTCCCAAATGGGGCAGGGACAGGGGCAGGACTGGGGAGTGAGAAATCTGTGAGTGTCCAAGGATAAAAGTCATGAAACAAAAACCTTATAATAAAAATCCCAACCCACCTGCTCTGCCTATCCCACTTAATAAATTATACATTTAATGTTCCTGAGTGGTGTGGTTCTGTTCTTGGGGCTATCTCATCCCTAAATTCCCCTGAAACACCATCAGAGAGCATAACACAGCCCACTTCAAGCCCTGCTCAGATATCCTCATTCCCAATAAGCCTGCCTTGGCTTGCTGCAGGATATGTTTGGGGGTTTTGCTTTCTTTTTTGTTATATGCTTCTTCTTTCTTCCAACTGAGACTGACTGACTGAAAAGCAAGGCAAAACAATAATCCCATAAACATTTCTTAAGCAATTCCAACTAGAAAGAGCCAAGTTAAAGCATCTTTTAGGATTTTCAGCTTCACTCAACTATGAATAACATGCACAATGCAAAGAAATTACCCAAGTGTAAAAGACATTTATCTGAGCAAGTAAATTACAATGGCACCAAGAGCAAACCCGCCTGCAACTTCAATTGTCAAAATCCTTTTATGCTTTTTCAGGGTTCCAGCATTAAAGCAGAAAAGCCAGAGCCAGGGAATAACTCAGGGCAGCACGTCTGTCTCCAGAAGCTTTTGTTGCAACAATACACAGGAAGAGAGATTTGGTTATTGATGGAAAAGAAAAAAAAAAAATTCAGGAAAAGCAGAATGTATCCAGAAAGCCATTTGCATCCTCTACTGCCTAGTGACAGGGATGATCCTGTCTCTGTTGGCATTCCTATGTCTGCCAGTGTAAATTAATGATTTCACTGATTCCAGTCAGATAAGTCCAATGTTTAGAGGTAAAAATGTGTCAGACAGAGGAGCTTTCAGATTTCAGAGAAGAATTTTATGCTCTGAGAGCCACCTACACCTATTAACTCTAAAAAGGTTGTAATTTTTGAGGGTCCTTTGTCCTTGTCTTCCAGTGTGAGAAGAAAAAAAGAAAAGAATGAGGTACAATATCAAATGCTGCCTTTGTTAGATAAATGTCCCTGCACTGGCACTGTGACCTCCCTTCCCTGTATTACTCCACAAGGGACATTTAGGAGCTCTGCAAACCCAGGGCTGAGTTATCCAAGGTGTTACCTGCAGCAATTACCAAGGCTTTAAGGGCAAGTGCTCCATAATTCTCTGAGCTGGGAAAGGTGTTTCTGCAAGATAAAATGACCCAGTTCAGAATATCAGAGGTTATCATGCAGCTGGAATTGTTTTTAATGCCTCACATTAGCAGCACCTGAAGGCTGCAACCCAGCATTTATTGATTTAAAGTAGTGCTGGTGGGTACTGAGAGCCTTCTAACCCTCCTTTTGCCAACAACCCCCTCCAGGCCCTTTCAGCAGCCACGAGACCTTTGTGCTCCTATTTCTCCTCGAGCCTTTGGTGGAGTCATCAACTCAAAATTCATTGATATGACAGCTACTCATTATTTCTGCTTGTGAAGCATCCTGCACGTGGTGCCCTCAGTGTTTAAGGCTTGTATTTCCTGCTGCTGTATAAATAAATTTGAAGTTTCTCTCCATACCAGGGCTGCTGGTTGTTTTGTTGGGATATTTTTTTTCCCAGAGAAACAGTGGAGACAATTGCTGCAGACACAGTTGAGTCACTTTAGTCATCAAAAATCCCAGTCTGAAGCAGAATATTCATTTTAGAGATATTTTTTAACCTGCTGGCAAAGTCAATTGCAGCAAGTGGATGGCATTTTAAAAGCATTTATTTCCTTTGAATTTAAATAATTTCTTAAGAAAGCCATGTGAATAGTTGCCATCTGCATGGAGTTAACATCCCAGAGAATACATGGAGCCACAGGTGGATGCATAGAGATACTTGTTCTTTTTAGTCAGTGATCCTAATTTTTTTTCATTTCCCATTTGACCTGTCTTGACTGGCAGCTAAAAATTTCAATTTAAACAACTGGCTGAGATTCATTTGCTACAAGTTATTAGTAGGAATAGTGTTCTGATTAGCAATGAAGCTCTCACCCTCTAAAGAATAAAGAGAAAGCAGCTTTGAAGGAGGGTATGAATATGTATCCAATACCAAAGCTGTCAGACAAGGACCAGATTATTGATTGGAATTGCCTTCCCTTACTTAACACAATTTTAACAAGTTCTGCACTTTAGAAAAGGGGGCAAACCTGCTCCAGGTGTTGGTGTGAGGCAGGCAGAAGACATTACACCCACTTTAGGACTGGTTTACAATCTTGCTGTTCTATTTATAAACATTTTCCCCCTCACCCATCACGTTGCTGATTTTAATACAGAAGATTCACCAGCATACTTTGGTTTGAACACCACAGGATTTGCAAAATAAGTGAAAAAGCCTGAAAGAGCTGACACCAGAGTTCACAATTTCTCTCTTTGTTTGAGTCATTAAGGTAGGAAAAGACTTTTAAGGTCACCAACAATCAGTGCAGCACCAGCACCACATCCAACATTAAACCATGTCCTCAAGTGCCACATCCACAGGTTTTTTGAACACTTCCAGAGATGTTGATGATCACAGGGAATGAAACTTCAATTCACCACACATTAATAAAAGCTCAGCTATTGATAATCAGTGAGACATTAATGAAGTTTTGGAAAGTTATATCCATTTACACTTAAGAACAGGCTGCCAGGAATTGTCTCCAACATGGAAAGAGACCTACAGATAGGAACCAAACGTTTCTTACACAAGTCAATCTTTCATGACTCTTGACCTGGAAACCACTATAAAAGTCTCAGAAAGTTGTTTTATTTCTCTGTGAATGCTTTAATTTTTCAGTGTTTACCATATCATACTCATTTTCTCAAGCACAGAAACGGCATGGATACCTGAATCACGGAATCATGGAATGAATTGAGTTGGGAGAGACACTAAGAATCTTCCAGTGCCACCCCTGCCATGGGCAGGGACACCTTCCACTATCCCAGGTTGCTCCAAGCTCTGTCCAACCTGGCCTTGGACACTTCCAGGGATACAGCGGCAGCCACAGCTTCTCTGGGCACCCTGTGCCAGGGCCTGCCCACCCTAACAGGGAACAATTCCTTCCCAATATCCCATCTAGCCCTGCCCTCTGTCAGTGGGAAGCCATTCCCCCTTTCCTGTCTCTCCATCCCTTGGAAATTGCCTCTCTCCATGGTTCCCATCAGCTCCTTCAGGCACTGCAAGGCCACAATTACATCATACTGAAGCTTCTCTTCCCCAGGCTGAACAATCCCAACTCTCCCAGCCTTCTCATCCCTATTATCATCTTGGTGTCTCCTCTGGACTTTCTTCTGTTGGCTCCTTCCATCTCAAGATGTTCTGAGTCTGCTCTGTGATCCTCTGGTCACATGTATGAATCTACGGATATCAAAAAGCTGCAGTGGAATTACACCTAAAAGGTAACACTGAATACATTTTCCTTTCTGAATATCATTCAGTCCCACTAAAAAACATTTATCAATGTGAACATTAAGAGGATCTAATTGAAACAGCTGACAAAGACAGTCCTGGGAGATGAAGACTGATATCAGCTAAATGTTATTATGAAATAGGCTGTGTTCCTGTTGGAGCTGGCAAAGGTCCAACTGATTCCCAAAGCCAAATGACCACGCAGGGATCTGTGGGAATAAGAGTTGGGACAGCCAAACTGAGCTGTCCTGGGCAGAGCATTTACTCTGCTCAAGTCCACAACCCCTCATTCAGCAGTTTTCATAACACCCTCCTTGTTTCCAGCTCCTGCAAACACAACTCCTGAGACAGAGCCATTTATCCCAATATCCCACCCATGTGCAAACAGGGCCCTACCTGCACAGGCAGGAGCTCCATACTCCTTATTTGCTCTCCACTGATTGCCATTTGTTGTTTTAATGATCTTTGGCTAGAATCATTCCAGCTGGCTGGCCAGGGAGCAGGCAAGGCCCTGAGGATAAGGTGGCATGTTTGGAATGACAAACACTCCAGGAAGCCAGAGGTTGGTGTGGTCAACACTGCAAAAAACCCACGTCTATAAAGAAAATTCCAAAACATCACCCAGAATGTGTGGGAATAATTTGACAAACTAGCACAGAACAGTTAATACCTTTAATAGTTTTTCTGGGCCTAATTTAACAAGAAAAAAGGGAAGAGGTTGAGTACTTTGTTCTTTCTTTTTACAGTTGTGAAATATTCAGACACAACGTTACCAAGCACTTTGAACACGGCCAGAGTCAGCTTTTCACCTAAGAGCACCATAGAAACATCTGATTTAACTGCTTTTTCTCCCTCCCAATTTTTTACTTCTTTGAGGATTTTTAAATTCTCTTTATACAGAGAAAACAAGTTTTTCTGTTTTGTTTTTCTGGATGTTTTTCCTTGGTTGGTTGGGTTGCAGGTTTTTTGCACTAATTTAGTTGTTCTTGTTTTCTCAAAAAAAAAAAAAAAATTAAAAATCACCGCTGTATTTTACAGCACTGCTGAACTGTTGCTCCTGGGACACACAAAGCCAGACTAATGGCTCAAACATAGCATCTAATTTTAGTTCAGCCACAGAATTGCAAGACTGGAGCTATTAAATCATGGAACAGGTGTCCTGAAAGAAGTGTCCGGGTGTGAAAGCTTCAGCACTGTCACAGCCACAACAGCCAGCTCAGGTTACTTGGTCTGATCTAGAAATCCAGCTTTGCCCTCCTTTTCTCCCACCAGCAGCAAAAGGATGGAGCAGAGCTGCCTGAAGTTGGTCCTTTTCCACAGCTCCAGTAATTGGCTCACCTGGAGCTGGAAGTGCAACATTAGGCACTGTCACACAATTGATCCTGTAGGTTTCTCACTGTTATTTAATAAGATTTTTTTTTTCTTGAGAGAGATGAAGATTGAAGCCTGTTTGGTGCCAGCACACAGACACTGCCATGTAAACATCATAAATTAGAGTTCTTTCTTTGAGGTGCTGAAAGATGAGGGCTCACGGGTGCTTGCACAGGTAATTATAGAAAAACAGGGATTTATTCAAACAAGGTCTTACAGTTAAATCCAAAAGTATATATCCAGCCAGACCCATTTGCCTGATAAATGCATCCATCTTCTTATGTGCCTCTTTTCCTGATGTGGGCTGAACAACTCTTGTGCCTGAGCACATCATCAGTAACCTTGAAAAGTCAATATTTGGAAAAAAATCCTTGCACCAAGACACAGGAAAACGTCAAGCTGGAAATCTCAGCAGGGACACCTCCTAGCTGATGACTGGGCATGTTTGACATGTTGTTATTTAAACAGGATTAAGCATCCAGAGCAAATGATGGGGTGGGGGGTGTTTAAAAGTTCCCTTCAGCAGGAAAATTCCTCACTACTTTCCCAGCCCTTTGATCATCCCAGTGCCTCGGCTGACTGCTGCAGATCAGCTCCTGCAGCCCAAAAACGCTTTAACAAGACAACTCAGAGGGGACAAGGGTACAGAGTGGAGTTTCCTGTCACTTGGCAAAGCAAGTGCAAATTGCCTTGGCAGGACCAGCTGCTGAGATAGCAATTTGTCTCTGTCAGGGGAAGAGCACATGGGTGGAAGCACTGCTAATACAGTGTGCCTTTGAAATAAATCACTTTATGCATACACAGAACATGTTGTGAGGCTTTTCTTTTAGGGTGATGCTTCTCCGAGGGCAGTGAAGTAAGAGAAAGTTTGCACCCATGTGGAGTTTGGGGTTGTTTGCCCCATCAATCAGCAGACAGTGCAAAGGAGATGTGCTAATAAAGCCTTCACTTGCACAGGCAACTGCAGCGTTCTGTGTCTCACCAGGACAGGGAGAAACCTGTCCTGATGGATGGAAAAAGAAAAAAAAACCCAAGCAGATCTGGGGAGGCAGGAGGCTGAGGCTGTAACTCGGCCTGACAATGATGTGCTGCTTGACCTCCTGAGGGTCTGCCAGCCAAGGCATTTTCCAGCTGAGCAACCTTCCCGTGAAAAACAGCAATTCAAGGGAAGAACAGCACTCTGAGCACTTTGTAGCAGTGTGTCGAGTACATCAAGACATCTGACAGCACGAGGCAGAAATGTTTTTATCTGGGAATCTTTTATTCCTCCCATGAAGGAAAGGCTCAGGGCTTTCAGCTCAGGGTGGAGAAGAAGGAACTCCTGTTCCTGCCTTCCTGCAGGTCCAGAGGTTCAGCAGCATCCCTACCTGTCGACTTGTGGGTTGCAGTACCTCAAATCTGGGATCTGCTGTCCTTCTGGCATTTTAGACCAAATTCTGGGCTCTGGTTGCCCTCCTGCCTGCACAGCATGCTCGGTGTAAGGCTGGAGTTTGTGGTGCTGCTCTGGAAGCATCCCTCATGTCCCTCTGCCTGTGAAGCCAAGGGTCTGAGGCACAGGGCTCCAGCTCTGCAGGGACACTGGAACCTGACAACAACACAAAGAGGTCTGGCAAACTCCCTACTCCTAGATCTGCACAGTGAGGACACCTCCAGGGAGAAACACCTGAGGGCTTTGGGAAAACACAGAAGTGTCAACAGATAAATCTTTTTGATTAAAGGTATTAAGGTAAAGTTTCATACTTGAAAAGAACAGTGATAGGTAATAATGATTTTTTTTTAAATTTTGGAATGTATAATCATATTGGTCAGATGGCAAAATCTCAGATCAAATAATTGACAGATAGTAATTACAGGCAGATTTGAGGAAGAACTGATACCATGGGCAGATTGCTGTTGTTACTACAGGAGTTTTTCCCTAAATAAATTTTGATTAGTGCTCTTAACATGTTCACAGCAGGGGGAGATTTTCTTATTCCACTTCATTCTGCCATGCTGATACTCACAGCTTTTGTTTATCAGCAGCTGTATTATTACCAGCCCTAACATGCTCCAGTAGCCTCTGTGATCTGAGAGCACAGGAAAAATAAACCTTGGGAATGACAATGCTGGCAGCTGAGTGGAACAAAGCCCACAAGCTGGGCTTTAAAATGGCAATCAATATTAACTTCCATCATGCTTTAGAAACAAGATGGATTTGACAAATTGCATCAGACCCTACCTGCGATCGACTTTTGTAAAGGAATGTTTCTCCTATATTACATTTATGTTTCTAGAGGTTATTGAAGTTGTTTAATAATGTTTTCATGCCATCAGAGGATTTGTTATTACAACTGAATATTTTATTTTTTGTGCTCAGAGAAATGAAACTAAATTCAGTGAAAAGAACCCAAAGATATTGAAAAGATATTCCAAAAGGCTCAGTAACCTGTAAGTAATCAGGAGACATGAACACATTGTTTGCTGCCATCACAGACCTTCTTACTGTCGGATGAAATTCACTTTATTATCCAGGCAAAACTCTTCTTCACCAAGACAGAAACACAGAAATTTATATGTGATTGAGTCTTCACTAAATATGCATTATTAATTGTATAATTATTAATTATTTTTTCATAGTAGCATAGATGATACAGGGTCAGCAGAGACTGGGCCAGAGCCTTCCTCCAAAAATCTGAAATAGAGTTTCTCCTTTGTTCACCAGTTTAGTGACTACTTTCCACTAGTGGACATTGTCCAGGGATTTAGAATGAGATGATTTTTAAAGTCCCTTCCAACACAAACCATTCCATGATTCTATGATTCTGTGATTCACAAATATCTGAGCATTCCTATTCCCAGAAAAAGACTTTTTGAAAAGCCCACTGGGAATGCTATTTAAGTGAAGCCATCTATGAGCAAACTTTACAGAGCACAAAGAAAAGCTGAATGTCAAAACTGGGGAGAAAAAAGTGAAAATATGTGTGATTTTTGTATGTACAAAGAGGTGTGTTGCAGGAAAATAAATATGGAAAGACTCAGGAAGGGTTTCAAACCCTGTATATCTGCTGAGTTCCATTTGGATATATGAACCTTGGTCTTTAAAACATCCAGCAACTGAGATTATATTATATATATACATAATCTTTTGAGAAAATAAATCACAACACATACTTCAAACTATCAGAAACTTTATAATAATACTAATTTATCTTAATTAGATGAAATTAAGATTATATTATTATTATTATTATTATTATTATTATTATTATTATTATTATTATTATTATTTTGCTTAGATTAAATTTGCTGCCATCCAAGCCAACTCGCTTTTTACCCTGACACAGGGAAGAACCTGCTCAGCAGCCACAGATGTGCTGGAAGTTTGGGCCATCGTGTTTCCCTTCTATCTTTTCTCCTCTAAAATAAACCCACACAATTACTTCAATCTTGTCTTCTGGGTCGTGGTTTCTAAAGCTTGATTGTTGTCCTCTGCCTCTGGATTCCCCCTGATTCAGTCTCATTTTCCTGAAGTTTAGTGCTCAGCCACTGCCACTAAATGCAGCAAACTCATTCCACTTCTGAACCATTCCCCTATATCAACAGTTACATCCCATATTTGCCTTTTTCCAAAAGCAGGATCCACTGGAATTCCTAGCTCCTTTCCTGAGGAACTGTTGCTAGTGAGTGACTGCTGATGAAGGCTAGACCTTTGCAGTGTCCTTACTGGATGTCCTCAGAGCCTAGCTGGACTGTAAATTTATTCCCATTAAAGCCTGAGCAAAAATTCACGAGGAAAATCAAGTGTGCCAACTGGAAGAAGAACATTTCATTGATTGCATGTCTGCAATAATCATTTCAGTTATGCAGAAAATGATCTATGACATACCAAACAACACTGTCTATAAACAGACCAGCCACACGAACTTCATTAATGGACCAGCATAAAAATTGATATGGTTTGATAATATTGCTCTAATCCACCTCCTGAGCCTATTACACAGATTGGGTCGAACTTCTCATTGCCATGCATGGCCTGCACTCTTCCACATCAATGGAAAAAAACCCCACCAGAGTCCCAACAAATTGAAATGGCCCATAAGTCATATTGAAGCAATAGAGCCGATTTCATGAGGCAGATGTCAAAGAAAAATCAGTGCTGGACTGCTCTGCCCTTCAAAAGCAACGAGGCAATCTTGACTTTTAACCATTCGCAAAGGTAGGTGCCAAAACATCAGAATATGGAGTAGCAATGTTAATACAGGGACCAGAGAAAAGGCACAAGAAAAGCTATAGCACAAAAATGGGATTTATAGCCAAGCCTGAGGTAGCTAAATGCAAACTGGCTTCAGGAAAAAGAGTGAGTGTAGGATATCCACATGAGCTCTGCACAGATCCCACACTGTTACACCAGTGATGTAGGGGACAGATGAAGGCGACGCAGACTTTATGATTTAGAAGGCATAAAAGCCATTTATTAATAGAAATACACACTTCTTACAGAAAGCACAGTGAACCTAAGAGTTGATTGGTCTTTTGGAAACTTCTCTCACACTGTTGGTCAAGAGAGGAACAACACCTACTTGTAAATATCTTTCACAACACCAGGTGCAGGAGATAAGATAATATTTATCTTCATTCTTTCTCTGAGCTTTCCCAGGCCTAGCCTGGGACAAGCTATGTCTCTCTCTTACCAGAGACTGTGAGAATACCACACCACACTCCTGAGGTTTTCCTTCTAAGATCAGGTCTAGATCTGACCTTTACAAATGGGCAGGTTTAGGAGCAGGTCCTAGAAGCACGGAATCACAGAACTGTTAAGGTTGGAAAAGCCTTCCAAGATCATTAAGCCCAACCATTAACCCCACACTGCCTTATTCACCACAAAACCATGTCCTAAACCCCCACATCCACACATTTTTTGGGGATGGTTGACTCCACCACTGCCCTGGGCAGCCTGTGCCAGTGCCTAACAATTCTTTTTGTGAAGTTTTCACAGCCTCCAACTTGAACCTCCCCTGGTACAAACCAAGGCTGCTTTGTCTTATCCTGTCCCTTGTTCGCTGGGAGCCAACCTCTCCTGTCAGGGAGTTGTGCAGAGCCACAAGGTCCCCCCTGAGCCTCCTTTTCTCCAGGCTGAGCCCCTTTCCCAGCTCCCTCAGCCACTCCTGGTCTCCTGGTGCTCCAGAGCCTTTCCTGGACATGTCCCAGCCCCTCAAAGTCCTTTTGGTGCTGCCTGCTGAGGAGCAGGAGAGGTGCTGCAGGTGCCATGGGCACTGGAACAAGGGAGGTGGATGGGGTAAGAAACCATGGTGAACTTGTCCAAATGGTCTGGAATTGGCCAGTTTGGGGGCTTTTACGAATTTTGTGAACTTACCCCTTGAAAGCTGAGCAGATCCTGTCCTTTGGCTCCTGGTGACAGCAGCAGCACCGGCAGCAGTGACCTGCTGTTTAAAGCAGGGACAAGGGCTCAGCTCTCTCCTGGCCGGGAATGGCTTTGGCATTCCACAGACAGGCTCCAAGTGTCCTTATTTACAGACCTCCACCTGTCCCCCTGCTGTTCCTGGCTCCAGCTGCAGCACGCACCTCCAGCAATTTTGTCACCTGCCAGCCCCGAGCCATCCTACCCTAAAAATGCCATATTAATGAGCAATGGGGTGCAGCGGGTCAGAACGGGTGTGGAGCCAGGTGAGAACACCTCCTGTTCCTCTGCCTGCCTTCGCCAGGCACAGCCACTCCTGCAGGGGATCCATCAGGAAAATACAGAGAGCGGAAGAGCTGGCAGAGCCCCAAAATATGGAGATTTGACATCTTTTATTTCTTCAGGACAGAGGCAGAAAGCTGCAGAAAGCAATATCAGGCAGGCTTTCTTTTGTCAGAGCCCTTTCCACCCCTCTGTATTTTCCTGAGCTTTTCCAATCTCTCTTTAGAGTGCAAGGAAAAAGGCTACAAAAACTGAATAACTCATGTACTGCTGAAATTATTATCATCCTTGCACTGAAAAAGGTGGAACAGGCTTTGCTCACCAGGGATGCCTTTTCTATTTACTTTGCTTCCCTTTTCCACTTAAATCCTCTCTTCATCTGCAACTATCAGAACAGAACCTGGACTGCTTTTACCAGTATCATTTTTGTCCAAATTCTTACTTTTTCTTTTTCTTGTTAATTATAATGTGATTTTTTTTTCTGAATTAGAATGAAATAAACTGGCGGCAAACATTACAGGCAAAGATCCCTCTGGATATCTTAGCAATGTTTCTCTTACATTCTGCAGTTATTCTTGTTTCACTGTTTCACTGTTTTACTTTATCAGAATCAAAATGTGATATAAAATCTTTAGACAACCATGGATGTTAAATTCTGAACTCATCTAATTTCCTCCATTCCTGTACCCAATCCCTGCAGAAACACTACCCACAAAACTCTTAGAAGAATCCCAATATTTGGTCTCCCAAATGCTCCCTGACTCTCATCCTGCTCCAGATTTCCCCCTGAGCAAATGTGCAGGGCCCCTACTGTTCCCCCTTCCCATTTCTCTCCTTAGGGACTCCCCCTACACGCATGATGTGATGTCCCATCCCATTTGAGACTCCTGTCTTAGCTGGGAGCCAAAGTGAAATTCAGCACCCCTGAATTCACAGATGCAATGCACAGAGAGGAGTGGATTTGGTAGCAGGTGCTCTGCCACACCAAGGACACCAGTTTTTAATCCAACAGCCCCCACCTCCTCTCTCTGTGCTGCAGACACAAACACTGACTGCCTCAGGTAAAAGCTTGCTCTGGAATTTTTCCCTTCTGCCCTGGGATTTCTTGCCTTTCCATTTTGCTCACCCACCACACAGGTGAGACCCCTGATTTATGTGACGTGCTTCAGCAGCTGGGTTTGCTGCTCTTCTCACGTTTCTGGACACTTGCTTGAAGGCTAAAAAAAGTGGGAAGTAGCAAGGAGTTACTTTCACAGCCTGGAGCACACTGTTGTCCTGGCATGGCCCTGAAGTTTTTTAGAGTGAGTTTCAGAACTTATTCAGGCACTTGGAGACATTGCCTCCACCTGCTGAAGTTCAGGTCAAGACAGGATTAGGTCCTCAAGTTGTAAAGTTCCTCGGCCTCAGCCCAAAGCTGTTACCTGGTGAAACACAGAGCAACGAGACCATTTAATTAACCTGAAATCTCCCACTGGCACAAAATTAAAGTTCTTTTGCCAGAATCATTAGTAATTTGCAAGCTCTGTTCAGCAGGAGAGTAACAGATCCTGGATCAAAGGTGCCCTTTCCAGGAAATGACAGCCCCTGCGCTGGGGAGGGGAGGCACTCTGGAACTCACCCGACCAAGCAGAGCAATTTGGAATCTGTCGTGCTCCAAAGTCTGCTACCCTCACTGCCACTGCACAGAATGCAGGAGGAAGATGCTGCTCTGCCCTCCTGCCCCCCCAAGCCTGAACTACAGCTTGGTTTGAGATGTGTTTTTGCAGACACATTCTGACCCCACACACAGGCAGTGGCAGGGAGCAGGGGAAGCAAATCCCTCACCATTTTCCTTCTCTAGTCATGCCCCAAAATTGGAAAAGCAATTATGCATTGCATATATAGTTTATCCTAGAATCAAAGGGTAGTTTGGGCTGGAAGCAACCTTAAACCTCATCTCATTTCACCCCTTGTCAAGGGTAGGAACAACTTCTGCTATCCCAGGTTGCTCCAAGCCCCATCCAGCGTGGCTGGGTATTGCACTTGGGCCATTTTCATTTTTCTTTATTAAGGGACATACAATTAAAAAATTAACATATCAGATAATTGCCTACTTTATGCATTTAAATAGCCCTTTTTTCACCACATTGCTTGGAAAAGAAAAGGAAAAATTTCTTCACTGAAGGGCTGGTAGTTAAGCACTGGAACAGGGAAGTGTCACCTTCCTGCTGAGGGAAGGGTCCCCATCCCTGGAGGGATTTAATAGCTGTGTAGATGAAGCATTTGGGGACATGGGTGAGTGGTGGCCTTGGCAGTGCTGGGGGAACAGCTGGACCTGATGATGTCAGAGGGTTTTCCAAACTAAATGAGTCTGTGATTCCATGTTCCATCAAGCTTCTCACAGGACTGAGAGCAACACTCAAAGCAGAGCAGTGGCTTCCCAGGGAGTCTCTGCTGGGAACAGCAAAGGTGACATCACAGGAAGGGTTACCCCAGCAGCCCCGCTGCTGGCCACCCCCCAGCAAACAGAACAGCATTACTTCCTCTTAAAAAGTTATGTTTGGAGACTATCAAAGAGTAAACCCTGACAAATGCAAGCTGCGCTTTTTATTTTCACAGGAAAATGTAACGTTCCCTTTTATCTCCCATAAAAATGAAAACCCATTCAAAGTGCTGGCACCCTCTGCAGGAAGAGAAATCCTTTCTGGGGGTAAATTTCTAAATTTAGGGAGCAAAAAGACTTCTGTGGACTTGAGCCAGAACAATCAGCAGCTCTCTGTGACGATGCCTTGCAATGTGCACTGGTCCCACAGTTTGCTGTACAAATTCCTTCAACAGAGGAAAAGGGAATAATGGACATAAAGCTTTTCTCTTCTGATTATTGAGTGTCAGCTGCCATGGAAGGAAAACTCCAGCACAGCTTAAAAGGGAGCACACACAGATAAAGGAAACAAGCGCACGGATTTATATCTGTGTGTTCCTGCAATGTAGCACAGCTGAGATGAGGAAGAGATAGAAAGATCAAAAAAATGGCAAATCTGGATATCATTGTGATGAACTTGCCCAGAGTATCTTGAAGTAATAGATGAGATTAATGAGCCTCTTTGAAACCTGTAGTTTCTTTAAGCATCTTGTCAAGACAAGTAGAGATGAGGCTGGGTTGCCAAAAGACAATATTTGTCCTATAACTTTACAAGAACCAGGAGCTCCCAGTTAAGAAGAGCTAAATATAATTGAATTAAAAACCTATAGAAATGTCAGATCTGTAATTTGAAAAGGGAAAAAAATGGGCTGTTCTAAAGATGATTCACATTCTTTTTTTTTTTTTTTGGTCATATGGAGAATTTTAAGTGGAAAGCAGCCCGTGTTCCTGCTTGTGACAGCTCACTGCTAGGACGGCATTTTCACATTTCCACAGACTGGATGTGGCTGCCACAGCTCCTGACTCTAGGACATTGTCACTGTCAGGTTGGATCAGATCTCCACATCCCTGCTGGATCCACAGGTGGATCATGACTGGGATATCCACCTGTCTGCTCAGCTGGAACACCCAAGTGACACAGAGAGCTGTCTACTAACAAGTGACTTCATCTTTGGGGTTTAGTCTAAAATAAATTTACATCTGGTTTGTGGGGTTTTGTCCTCAATTTCTTAATTTAAAAAATGAAAATAAGTTTCCAGCTCAGTACCAGCCCAGTTTTCTAAAGGATCACAGGGTAACTCAGGCTGGAAGGAATCTCAGGAGGTTTGTGGCACAGGATGCTGCTGCCTGGGCACTGTGGTCTCCCCTGCTCTTCCCCCCAGCGCTCCCTTGGCCAAGCAGGCCCAGCCCAGGGCAGAGCTTTGCAGTGTTTCAGCTGTGAGGCAGAAATCTTCCCTTCCAAACCACCACTGGAAACAACTAATGCTGATTTGTTTTTTTATACTGACACTTCTTTCAGGAAAAAAAAAAAAAAAGCTTGGGTTTTATTCCAATGAAGGTTATCTCAGAGAATATATTTCACCTCTAGCACAGCTATGAAAAAGAAATTATTTAGTTTCAGGTAGAATAAAAGAGGTTTTATTTTTTTAGATCAGAAATTACTTCCCTGGGTATTTTTATACACTAATTTTGTCTTCAAATTTCCTCCTTCCTACTGCCTGTCCACCACTGGCATGGTCTGAGAGTGATCCCACATCACCAGTTATAATCTTGCCAATTCTTGCAACCCTCTGTCCTATAAATTCAACAGCCTAAGGGATGATGCACTTTCCAGAAGAAAACATCTGTCTTCAGTTTCTGCTCCCTCTGCCCTTTCTCTGTTCCCTTTTCAATGTCATTGCAATTACAAAATATCCAAGGCCAGGTTGGACAGGGCTTGGAGTAACCTGGGATAGTGGAAGGTGTCCCTGCCTGTGACAGGGGTGGCACTGGGTGGGTTTTCAGGTCCCTTCCAACCCAAACCATCCTGGGATTATTTTCCAGCAAGGCACAACAAGCCTCCTTTTAACTCGAGTATAATTAAGCACCTCATTTTTTATCTAACTGTTTATTAGGTGACAGTCTTTGCGCTGAAGGGAGGATCCAACAAGCCCAAAAATACCATGTTGCTATTTTTTTGATGGGAAAAGATGAATATTATGTCTTTGGAGCACTCTATATACAGCCATAGGAGTTATATTTATTCATGCTGCTGCCCCAACATGGGGACATGAAATTAGTACAAGAGATAAAAAAGGATGCTTTTATGCATATGTTATGAAATTTATGTATGCACCTTTGCTCACATTGTTCCAAAGGGAAAATTTTTCACAGTAGGCATCAGTTGCTTAATTAGCACAGAATAATTAAAACTCACTGCAGGGAAAATTCCATAACCCCATAGCAATTATATGGGGAGAGTTCGTGGTTACTGCATTGACAATGCAAAAATAACTTCTAGGTAGGTTACCAAAAAATACCAGCTATTCAAAAGTGCCTTGGAACAGAAAGACTCCTCAAGCTACTGAGAAAATTAAGCCAGAAAAAAACCCAAGTATCTAATAGCCATCAGTAAGGTCCAATCAAGCAGTGTATTAACTGCTTTCACTTCATTTTTCAGACTCAGTTCTTCTATTGATTTATGTAGATCCCTGAACCTTGAGAAATACATTTGGTATAATTAGACAGCAATAGCAACTCCAGACTTCATTAATAATCATGAAAGAGTTCATTTGCTACCAATAGGAACTCATTTACAGTGCACTGTTTTTTTAGTGCTCATAAACAAACATCTATCAATGTTCAGCACATCTTATGCTTTTAAAAAAATGATTTCATGACCTTGCCTGGTCTAGAAAAAGTCAAAATTCTCCACAGGAAAAGGTTTTTACCATCAGAATGGTTGACAGAAAGTACACCAATAACAAATCTTAATTAGACTGAGTTTGGTGAAATTTAAAAATGAGGGACTTTCATGGATTTCATGGTTATCCTGGGGGCCAAGGGGCCAGTGGGATCCTGAGCACAGCATTCCCAGCAGGTCAGGGAGTGCTCCTGCCCCTGTGCCCAGCCCTGCAGCACCTCTGCAGTGCTCCTGCCCCTGTGCCCAGCTCTGGCTCCTCACACAGCAGGGACAGGAGCTCCTGGAGCTGAGCAAGGGCCTGGAGCATCTCCGTGCCCAGGAAAGGCTGAGGGAGCTGGGGCTGCTCAGCCTGGAGAGGAGCCCCAGCTGAGAGGGGCCTCAGCCCTGGCTGTCCCTGCCTGTCCCTGTGTGTCCCTGTGTGTCCCTGTGTGTCCCTGCCTGTCCCTGCCTGTCCCTGTGTGTCCCTGTCTGTGTGTCCCTGTGTGCAGGGAGGAACAGAGCAGGGCCCAGGCTAATTTTGTGGGCTGGACACAAAATTTTCAAAACTTTTCTTCTTATCTTACTTTATCTTTAGAAAAATATTAGGAACTTCCCAATATGTTTGGACTTGATGTTCTTTTTGATGTTCTTTGTGACACGGGTCATAAAGTTTTTGCAGACATTTTTTCCAATTAAAAAGTTGCTGCATGTAATTGAAGTGACTTTGGGAGAGCTTTCAGGAAGATGATGGGAAGCTGCTGGATCTCCTGCACTGGCTCTTCCTGCTGAGTCCACAGATAAGGGGTGGAAGTGGCACAGAACGTTCCACTGTCGGGGTTTTTTGAGAACAAATAAATGTTTTATGGAGATCAGGAAACATGTTCCACCTTTGAGTTGGTTTTAGGAGCTTGGAAAGGAGGGGAAAACCAAAACAGAAGGAAGAGGAGGAGTTAAACAGGAATACTGTCAGTGTGCTGCAGTCATGAAGCCTCATGGAAGGTGTTTGTGTTTATTCTGCCCAGCTGTGCAAGGAGAAGGTGGGAAAAGAGGGCCCAAGGGAGGTTTATGTAAAACAATTACTAGAGCATTCAACTCACTTCTTCCCAAAGTGGGTCTCTAAAAAGCCCCAACTTCTGAGGTCAGTCTCAGCCATGAACTGCTGCTTTGTCCAGCTTTTGTGAAGACATCCTTCTGCATCCCAAAAAAAGCCATAAAAATCTCACTCCATCCTTCTGTCCTAAATATGAACTTAAATCAAACCCTTATTACATCCCCTTGAATCAGCCCCTTTCCAGTGAATCCTTTAGATTACCTGCATTTTCATGAATGGGTCCAGAATGAAAATCGGCAAGAAAAATATTCCAAAAACACATTAAAAGTCTTATTTACGTCATTTATTAATGGCCATGACATTGCACTCCTTCATACTGGAGTAAATTAACAACTAAACAGGGGAAAATGCAGTGAAGATTCTGCCTGCTGTAAAAATAACACAGAGAACTTGCTTTATTAACTTCTTCAAAGCTTTCAGGGAATTGAAAGGGAAAACAAATCCCCTTTTTGGGTCATTTAAGCCAGGTTATAGTGGACAAAATTACATCAAGCCACCGTAAACAGATTTGTACAGGTGTAAGTGAAGTAGAGCCTGAATTACTGTGACATTTTCAAATTCAATTAAATGACTGAAAAATGTCTTTAATGTGAACCTCTGTGCTTGGGTCCATTACACGGTAGACTGTATTTGCTGCTGTGGTAGGAGATTGCTGTGATACATAATCCGTGCCCAGCAGGATGGATCAGAGGCAGAGCCCCTTTTTCCACAGGTCTGCTTTCATTAGCTGACATGGAATTACTCCTGTTTACACCACAGCTCTGGACACCAGGCAACACTTTAATTCTGAATATTTGAGAGCTAAGGATACTGAAGATGACTTCACTGTACCTTTTATTAGGCACTGTAGTTGTGACTTGGGAGGCATAGCAGGGGCAGTGACAGATTTGCAGGCACACTAAAAAACAGCAGCGAGAGCGGAGTTCAGTCAAGGCAAATGCCAAGGTGATATACTGGGAAGATAAAGAGAACTTCTGATAGGGCAGCAAAGTTAAACCAGTGGAATAAATCTCCTGCTCCAGGGTAATGTCCCGAAGCAGAAGTTTACCTGATGAGTGAGTATGATCTCCATCCCCAAATACAGCACCAGCTTCATGCCCCACCACACACCTCTCTGGGTGTTATCCAACATCACACTCATCACTTCTAAGTGGGCAGAGCCATGTTCCTTCTGTCAGCTTCACTTACTCAGGATGTGCCATTCCTGAACCTATTCATGAGGCTTTTTCCCAGCCACTCTAGGAGTGTGTAGGAAGCCATGGCTAGTGACTGGCAAAATTTAATTTGCTGCTCTTCCTCTTACTGCAGCTGCTAAAGACAAGTGGTCCAAATAAAGTGATACTTAAGCTGTGGCTGCCCCTGAATCCCTGGGAGTGTCCAAGGCCAGGTTGGACAGGGTTTGGAGCAACCTGGGCTAGTGGAAGGTGTCCCTGCCCTTGGCAGTGGGTGGCATTGGATGGGTTTTGAGGCCCCTTCCATCCCCAACCATGAAGGGGTTCCATGATTCTGTCAATTCCTGAGGAATGGACAGCCCCAGTCTTGCTCCCGTAAGTCACCCATCAGATCAAATCCACTGAGCTCCCACGAGTGTGGTGATTCATATGGATACTATAAAACACACTGGGAAGCTTTTCAGAAATGAAACTCCAAAGAGCACACAAATTCTCATTCTGGCAATGGAATGTGCCTAATGTTCAAGGCATTTCTGTCCTGAAAAATCAAATCATTTCTGGCTCTGATAGTATGAGGTAGTTACTATAAACGAGAGTGCTCTTTTCTTATCTTTATCAAAAAATCTCTCTGAAAGAACAAATTTCAAGACCTGGACCTCAGCACTCTCTTGGAAGAGAATCATAGAACCCCAAGATGACTCAGGCTGGAAGTGCCCACAGTGTTTCATGCGGTGCCACCTCCCTGCTCCAGCAGGGCCATCCCAGAGCACAGGGCACAGCAGGGTGTCCTGAGGGCTCTGGAACATCCCCAGGGAGGGACCCCAGAGCCTCTCTGGGCTCTGCTCAGGGCTGGCACTGCCAGGGCAGAAGTTCTGCCTCCTGTGCAGGGGAATTGCTGGGCTCAGCCCCTGCCCGTGGCTCTGGGGCCATTGCTGGGCCTGGAGCAGGGCCTGGGCCTGCTCTGCCCTCCCTGCACACAGGGACAGCCAGGGACACACAGGGACACACAGGGACACACAGGGACACACAGGGACACACAGG
>VWZP01009052.1:0-84576 GCA_013396995.1 Dicaeum eximium | reverse complement strand
AAAAAGAAAAAGAAAAAGAAAAAGAAAAAGAAAAAGAAAAAGAAAAAGAAAAAGAAAAAGAAAAAGGAAGGGAAGGAGAAAAGGGGAAGGAAAGGAAAGTTAAAGTCTTTCAACAGGGAGATAACTATCAGAAATTTTGCATAACCTATGTGGTACTGAGGCCTGTGTCTGGCCATGGCAGTGGATTTGCCTCCAGGATCTCTGGAGGCAAACCATACACAAGACTAAATAAATGAGTAATTAAAGGTTCTGGGCTCTTCCTAACGTGGCACCAGCTTTCTCTGATATTCACATAAGTCTGGGAACACACATAGACACAAAGAGCTCCTGTTCAAATCCATCTTTCAGGAGTTTCAGCCTAAATACCAGCTTCCCAAAGTAATTCCCTGCCTGTAATGGCCTGGAGAGAGTCAGAGCCCTGGGGAGAGCACTGCAGGGGAGCTGGCAGCCACAGCTATTGATGCCTGGGCTGAGGACTCACAAAAACCATTTCCAGAGGGGTAGAAGAAGAGTTTCATCTCCCACCAGGTGTAGTTTGGCCAAGGGCAGTCAGCTTATTCCTCCACAGCATCCACCGTCCTGGAAAATGAGACTTCTCGGGGCTAAGAACCCAGATTTTTTTTCTGAGAGGTAAATAAAAACCCTTGGGGGTTTTAATTTTACAAACCTGCAGTGTTGCAGTGAAGAGAGGAAAGGGAAGGGTCTGCAGAGTCACGCATGCTTTGCAGGGGTGCACAAAAAGCCCCTGGGCCTGAGGCACAGACTTGGAGCTGCAGGGTTTCCCAGCTCTTTATTCCCTTATCCCAGACTCATTAAGCCCATATTTTGGTCAGACATAAAAAAGAGGGAGATTTCTCTAGCACTTATAAAACAAAGCACTTGGTAGGATTCTGGCTAGACACCAGTGGTGGCTGAAGCAGAAGATTTAGCTGGGTCAGTAACACAGCAGCACAAACTGGGTAACCTCCCTCTTCAGCTGCCAAATCAGGAAAGAAAAATACTCAGAATTAAATATATAATAGTACAAAAAGTAACAGCAGACCTGGACATGTGTTATCTCTGTAAAGCAGATGTTTTTACTGTGTCACATACTGGCTGGTGTGCAGAGGAACTAATAAAGTGATTTACAGCTGTAATTACATTTATTTTATTATATGGGATGAACTACACTGAGGTGCAGATCCAGCAAACCCCACTGAATATTCCAAATAAAGGAATTAAATCTTAACCTTGAGCAAGACTGATGGGGGGGTGGGTTGGCATACAGAAGGCTACTTTTTATTGATTTAGCATGCTCCTTACCAAAAAGGGAGCAGCCAGATGCAGCAGGGGATGCTGAATCCAGTAGCCCACATGTGGCTTTTTGTCCATAGGTTCATCCAGAGCTGAGAGTGTGTTCCCAGTTGGCACCTGAGTATGCACCCAAAATTATAATGTTTTTTTCCTCTCAATTAGCAACAGTGAATTATTTGATTCTTTAAAAAAAAAAAAACAAAAAAACATGTATCCACTGGCAGATTTCAGCAGCAGTTTTGGAGTTTTGGGGCTTGGTCTTGTACTATTGTAGGCACACAGCTTGTGCTAACTGGGAGTGGGGCTGTGGTGGAACCTCCTCCCTGATGGGCTACAGCTGTGTAGGACAGGTGCCTGATACTGAAGGCAATGAGCCAAGGACTGACCAGTCACAAGAAGGCACACAGGTGAAATACATATGAGATGAAATATATAAGGGGCTGCAGTGAAGAACAGAGGTGTGGCTTTCAGCCCTCTGAAAGAGTAGGTGTTTGCAGCCTTCCTGGGTGCTGCCTGAGGCTTTACTTCTCTCTGCTATAAGTGCTGGTTGTCTGCAATATTGTGCCACAGGTTTAGTCAGTCTTAGAGAACTGGGGTTGCTCAGCCTGGAGAGGAGAAGCTTCAGGGTGATGTAATTGTGGCCTTCCAGAAGGAGCCAACAGGAAAGATGGAGTGGCTGGACAGGGGTCTGGATGGACAGGAGAAGGAAATGGCTTCCCACTGCCACAGGGCAAGGTTAGATGGGATATTGGGACAGGGAATTGTTCCCTGTGAGGGTGGGCAGGCACTGGCACAGGGTGCCCAGAGAAGCTGTGGCTGCCCCTGGATCCCTGGAAGTGTCCAAGGCCAGGTTGGAAAAGGGCTTGGAGCAACCTGGGCTAGTGGAAAGTGTCCCTGCCCATGGCAGGGGGTGGCACTGGATGGGCTTTAAGGTCCCTTCCAACCCAGGCCATTCTATGACTCTATGGTAAATCAGGTATCAGGTTAAAAGTCTAGAAAAATAAAAATATTTCTAATTAATCTATTTTCTTTTAAGGCTTTGAAATGAAACTTTATTTTATGGTTAAAACTAAGCAGAATAGGTCAGTTGCTCAGTTTCTTGCAGTTCCTCAGCAGGCATTGAACTTGGGAGAGCTCCATTTTTTTCCTGCCTAACACAGTAATCTGGATTTTATCCTAGGATGACTCTCTAAAGAGGGCAGGAAAAGCCATCTCCTTCTTCTCTCTGTTGACCCCCTTCAGTGGTTTTTTCCTTCACTTGCCCAACTGTCAGGCCAAGAGACCTTCACGCCACTCCATTTTTTGACTCAACCTATTTGAGCAGTCAGATCAGTTCTTGAGCATTTGTAGGATTATCCAATTAAAATGTTAGCAGGCAAATTGGACAGCATGGTATCACTCTACAGAAAATTGCATAAGGCAGGGTTTTTTCCCTAGTGTAATAAAGCTTCTCCAAAGGCAGGCTGTCCTTTCATTCCTTTCTGATTGTTTTATAAAGCTTTTGGTGTCTGTCTTTGAAAACTGAAAAACAAATTTTCTACTCAATTTCTTTTCCTTCTTCTTGCAGCACAGGGTTTGCACTAAAATAGAGGAGGAGGGAGGTGATGTGAGAAGTAAAAAACCTCACTTTAAACTGTTGTTAGAGTTGCACAAAAAGCCAGGGCACTAAAACAGCATAGGATGTTGTGGAAAGATAAGAAACACGTGACAGGTGGGGTGAAGTAAGAATAAATAAATGCTGACAAAGCTTTCTTGTAGTGAAGTGTGGAAACAGCCATGACCACAAAACCAACAAGTCACAGTATCACAGAATCTTGGAATGGCCTGGGTTGGAAGGGATCTTAAAGCTCATCCAGTTCAAAACCCCTGATATGGGAAGAGAGAACTTCCACTGTCCCAGGTTGCTCCAAGTCCCAGCCGACCTGGCCTTGGACATCTCCATGCATCAAGGGGCAGCCACAGCTTCTCCGGGCAACAAACATTTACTACCAGTATTGTTCACGTTATTTTAACATTGAATCTCTTGTTTTACAGCTATGGAAAAATACTATTTGGGGCAGCGAAGATTTGCCACGGCATTTCAGGTTTTTTAATGTCAGCCAGCTGGTATTTTAATAGTGTGAGACAAAGCTCACCCAGACCTGGGGTGCAAATGGAAGTGATCAATTATTCTTGCTCCACAAAGGCCTGTGAAAAACAAACTCCAGATTTTCATGTTTGCTGGGAGTAGGGAATATCTCTGCATGAGCAAGTTCTCATCTTCTCCCTTGCATGGCAGAATTTCACCGCCTGCTTCATCATCACACTGGCTTGTCTGATTCATCTTGGATCAACGGGAGCTTGAAATTAACTCCAGGTCCATTATGAAATCCACAGCAGGGCTGGGAAGATGCACTGAGGAGAAGAGTAAGGGGGAAAAGCTTTTATTCCACCCTGGCCCTGTACAGGCCACTCTAAATTGTGGGGTCACACAAGCAAATAAACAGGAAGCAGCATTTTTGTGCTTCCTGACTATTGGGAATTTTTGTACTGCGCATGTTTTACTGCAGCAGAAAACAGAGCTTAATCAGGATTTTTTGTCTGGAATGTAATTGGAGTTGGACTGTTTTCATCCATTTTAACCACTTCAAATGTGCAATTGCAGACTCATGCATTCATGTGGGCTCTGAGCTCAGAGGGAGGATGTGTTGGCTTTATTCATGGGTCACAGACCCACTTTGGATTTGGAAATACTTCCATTCAGTGAGGTGCTGTCCAGGAGGAATAGAGAGATCGGAATCTGGCAAAGATTGGCTGATTTGCTGCTACCTCCCAGGGTTAGAAGGGGATAAAATGCTAAGATGCCACATGTCGACCCTCTGCTCTGCCATCACCCAGGGATGGTCACACCTGGCTCATCCTCCCAGCTCACTGCATACTAAAGAGAAATAAAAACTTATTTACCACTGCAACTACTTTAAACTCAAGAGAAAATGGTACACTGCAAATAATTACTGTCTGGTGGTTCTAAGGCATGGTGTTTTCTCATAGAGGAAAGGAATAAATATGGGTATTCCTGCATGAGATCAAAACCACGGACAATAGAAAAAAGGCACAAAAAAAAAAAAAGGCAGAAACATATTTCGCCTTGGCAGAAATCTGATATCTCAGGGAAAAGGGCCGACCTTCGGGTCCAGGAGCTCAAGGCACTGGGTATGCTGAGGACTCTAAAACTTCTGCATGGATGAGGATGTCTCCCAGACCCAACCTGCCACCACCTGCAACTTGATCTGCTCTGGTAGAGATAAGTGCCTCCTGCACACTGACACCAGGAACCTGGGGTGCTGAGTTTTGTTTCTCAGGGAAAAGGGCCGACCTTCGGGTACAACTGCCTAGGGTCACCATGTGTCCATGTTCCATATATATCGTCCAAACAGATTTAGGAATCGCTTTTTTAGAAATAAAATAAATTTTTATACAAGTGAAAGAAACAAATAAAAATAGATTGCATCATTGTTACAGGGCTGTTCTTGCCTAGGCTTATATTTATTGTCTCTAATGCAGGCTTTGTCTTGACTCTTCATTTAAAACCGCAGGACTGATACCTGTTGTTCCAAATCATAACCTTGTAGGTCCACCCTGAGTCAGAATATTCCCATAGGCACCAGATGATTTGGTTACCATGTTTAGAGCCTCTCTGCAGTCTGGACATCTTTGGTTTGCTTTGACTCTGCTTTGATCATAGAGATTTCCTCTTGTGTCATCACAGCACCAGGAAAGGACATATTAAAAATCAAGTCAGAGGTCCAAAACTTTTCAAACTTCTGTGGAAGAGAATATATTGAGTAAGAATAGAGAGAGCTTAGCCAAGGAGTGCATAGCAACAATTGGAAGTTTGCTTTCTGAAAATCACAACATTGATATTATGGGTCTATTTATAAAACTTGGGAAGACAGATTAAAAACAAGGTCTTAAAATATATTTGTAAAGAAAGTTCAGATTTCTGTTTCCTCCTGATTCTAGGAAAGATAAAAGTTTGTGAGTGTTACCAACCTGTGTAAAGTTAGTCTTGGATATTTTTTCTCTTTGGGTAGAAAGCGAAAGATGAGAGGCATTGAAGTGATCTATGAAAGGGGAAGAGCTCATTCATTCTTCATACAAAACACTGGGAATGAACCCACTCAGGTGGATTCCTGCCCTTCTGCAGAGCTGTGCTCCCTGCTGGCCCTGCTTTTGGAAAACATTCATTACACCCTTTCTTTCTGAAACTTTGAGCTTTTCTCCTCAGTGAGTCGAGGTTGCTCAGATGTCAGGGGTGCAGTCTGGGAAATAGCTCTGGAATACAAATTAGTAAAACTTGCCCCTGGCTTTGCTTTCTCTGGATGTCCAGAGAAAGAAGAACCTGGATTCATCCTGAGCCACCCTCAGCAGCAAGGTGGCTCACCAGCACAAATGTCCATGACCACTAATGCAGCCCCAAAAACAAGGTGATCCTCTGGGTCTACCTCAGCTTTGCCTCAGGGTGTAAATGGAGTTTCCAAAGCATCAAGGTGAGCTTGGTGCTAAAAGCAGAGTTCCTCAGTCCTCTCCTACTTCTATAACCAGTCAGGTAGAAAAACATTGTCATGGAGACACTCTCCTCCAAATCAGCCAACTACCCCAGCATTTTTGCTGTGAATATCCCAACAAATCCCAAATTAACCAGCAGCCTCTCCAGGGAAGGCTCCTACCCCCAGAATCTTCTACCTCATAAGCTTTTGAAGCTCTTTAAATGCTTCCTGCTGTCTCTCCTTATCTCTTTTCCTTTGGTTCAGCTATCACCCTCTCACTCTCCCTGCAGTGTCCGTGGCAATCTCTGGCCCAGCAGATCCCGGGTTTGTCATCCCTTAGACTCCCAAGAGATCCAGCAAACCAGCTGTGCTGGGGTTCAGCTCTTTGGCACAGACACCTTGTAGCTTCCATCAAACAAATGAGGGATTCTGCTTTTCCACAGAAATATCCCCCAGCACAGCAGTTCTCTCCATAACAACCTCATCATGTTCAGAGGCAGATGCTTTAAATTAGCTGTGCTCTACGAACGGGAGCAGCATCGAGGTGGGGGAATGGAAAGGGGATGAGGAAAACTGAAACATTTTGCCAAAGGTCACATTTCAAACAACTTAATTTAGCTTCATTTTAAAGGGCTTCTTGCCACAAGACTCCAAATGANTTTTTTTTTTTTTTTGGTAGCATAGCAAGAAAATGGAAGCATCAACAAACAGGCACTTAGGTTTGTCATTTCAGCTCTTCTCTCTTTTCCTTTATTTTCAGTAAGAAAAAGAAAGCAAGAAAACCTGGAAACAAGGCAAGTCTTCTCAGCCCTGAGAACTGCTGAGACTGTTTAAACTCTACAAGCATTTCGTTTGCTTAGTCCTTTGGTTTTTTTATCAAGGATTAATTTTTGATTGAAGTTTTTCAAAAATAAGTTTAATTGAAATCAATCCTCCAAGCAATTTGTTGAAACTGTTTCCTGATCAAAACAAAATCAGAATAAATGACATCTGATTTTAAAATAATTACATCCAGTGATAATTAGTGTGTTCGCAGGAAAGTTTAACAATTTTTGTGTAGTAAAAGACCAGGAACAAAGTTGAGCTAATGTGAACACAGCCTTTTCAGACAGACACTACATAGATGTGAAACTGGGGAAAATAGGATGTCTCTGAAATGAAAGACAGGTGCGAGAGAGAAGTATGGCTGAAACGAAATACAGAATATGCATCACACATGATAAAAAATGGATAAAAAATCCATACCAGGATGAATGCTCTGGTTTGAAGATGCATTTATCTTGCACTTCCCCAGCACGGGATGTTATTTACTCCTAAGACTGTCTAGTTTATAAGAAAGAGGAAGAAGCAACCTCAACTTCATTGAAACTCATAAATAAAACACCTCTCCACTTTCACCAAGCGCTGCTGCGCTAAAGCGTCGCAGAAACTTCACCTAAAAAATGCTCTCAAATATTACAAGAGACAGCTTTGTTTTCTTGCAGTTTCCCTTGTTTTATCCACATCCTTCAGCTGCTGGGGAGAGCTGAAAGCTGCCAGGTGAAACCACCACGTGCAGTTAAAGGTAGCCAAAGCACTCCATGAGAGGGAGCTCAGGGTGACTATTGCAAAGCAGCCCGTGAGGAGAAGTGTCACGGACTGTCAGAGCCATCCCAGCTGTCTGGGGCCCTGCACATCTTTGTGTGGCATGGATTAGCCATTTCTTACTTATCCTTCCTTCAAGGATCAGTCTGAAATGTGTCCAGTTCTGGCTGTGCTCACAATTTCACCTGACCAGATTTTTAAGGGAAAAAAAAAAAAATATATATATATATATAATTTTAATTTAAAAACTGCAAAGGCTTTCTCTCATGTAAAAAATACTTCAGAAAGCTTCAGTGAGGACTGAAAATCAATAGTGTTTTCTTTTTGCTAGGAATAATGGCTATTTCTGAGCAAAGCCCTGGTGGTGAAGAGGGCAGCTGTGGAAGACGTGCACATCTATCCCGTGGATTCACGAGGGCTTTGTCTTTGGCTCTCATTTACACAGCATTAAATTCTGCTGTGTTGACTTTGAGCTTGACACGCCACTAAATCTTCAGTCCCCAAGCAGAGTCCTCTCCAAATCATGGTGTTTCACTGGCTGCCTCAGACCACAAGTGTCACCTTCATTTGAAATTATCTTGTCCCAGGTGTGCTTAAAACATTCTCATAGCTTTTGATGAGGTTGGGCCCCGTTCCAAGGCCATGGCCAAGCCAAAGCCCCTGCTAAGGAGGGGGTTTTTCCTGGCTGCTTTCAGGAGGGCCCTTTTCAGGTCTCCTCAGTCCCAAAGTAGGTCTGTTATTATGCAAAAGCAATTTAACAGGATATGAGTTATGACTGAGAGGATCCATGCAGGTGTTCATGGGGTTTAATTAATGTGCTCACATCACACCTTTAATTAATTTGTGACAACAGTCTCGAGTGTCACCGAGGCAAAGAAAGACAACTTTGCTGTCCAAGGCTCACAGGAAGTATAAAGGATTTTGTGCCTTCTGGGGTGATGAGTCTGAGGGAACCTGAAGTACCTGGCCCAGGATGGTGTCTGGGAACAGGAGTGACTGCACAACTGTCTGCAGAGTTAAAATAAATACAGAAACGATCAAAAGTTAAATTAGAATCACTCTTATCAAAAAAGTGACTCTTAAATGTTCTCTGAAAGCAGGAATGGATGCTGTGGTATCAGTGAACCACCTCTGCTGGATGATAGAATCAGGGGATTCCAGAATGGGTTGGGTTGGGAACTTAAAAATCATCTTTCCAATCCCCTGCCATGGGCAGGGACATCTTCCACCAGCCCAGGGTGCTCCAAGCCCTGTCCAGCCTGGCCTTGGGCACTTCCAGGGATCCAGGGGCAGCCACAGCTTCTCTGGGAACCTGTGCCAGGGCCTGCCCACCCTCACAGGGAACAATTCCTTCCCAATATCCCATCTGACCCTGCCCTCTGGCAGTGGGAAGCCATTCCGCCTTCTCCTGTGACTCCAGGCCCTTGTAAACAGTCCCTCTCCGTCTCCCTTGTAGATCTCTACACTTTCATCTGTTTGCTGAAACGGGAGAGTGAACTCATTCTTTTTTCATCAACAGGCTCATTTTGTAGATTCTGCCTCAAACGCCTTTTTAATCTCTTCAGTTCAGTCTAGCAGTAAACTCAGTAAACTTCCAGAGCTGTGTGTCAGCATTTGTCTCCACACACAAATATGTGATTTGCTGATAAGGCAGATCGGAAGCTGGTTAATTGCATCGGATTTCTCCCTGAAAAGCCTTTTTAACTACCCTCAAATATCATCGAGGCTGAGGCTAAGTACATGTTTGAATATTTTCTTCAGTTCTCTGCTGACAAAACTGCTGATGTGGTTGTTCTTACATCTTATGATTGATAAAAAAAAAAAAAAAAAGAAAAAAAAAGGAGAGAGAAAAGGCAAAATTTTAATCCTAACACAAACACACAGATGAGAGACGCTCCAAAGAAGGCAATTTCGTACAGAACTGATTTTCATAAAGATTTTCAAGCATTTCCTCCTTCATTAGTGTTTGTTCCTAAGCATCAGACACTAAAGTAAATTGAAGTTTCTCCTACTGATGTAATTTGAATTTATTTTGGTGGCTTTTGACCATCTTTTACCTTGTGATTTGTTCCCGGCAGTAAATATTTGGTGAACAGTTTTTCACCCAAAGATATTTTTTGTCAGGATATCAGACTTGTCTTGCTTATTAATTTGCCCTGATACCTTATTCCTGAATAATTTCAGGGATCATCTTTGTTCACTAATCATACAATCACAGAATCCCAGAGTGGTTTGGGTTGGAAGGGACCTTAAAGCCCATCCAGTGCCATCCTCTGCCATGGCCAGGGACACCTTCCACTAGCCCAGGGTGCTCCAAGCCCTGTCCAACCTGGCCTTGGACACTTCCAGGGATCCAGGGGCAGATGATTTGGTCCATCCTTTCCACTTTTCAAACGCTCTCACAGGAAAGTTTCTGTTTTGTTGAACACAAAAGAGACACAAATTTCACACAGAAGCACTCTGACACCCATCTTCCATCATGGATTTCACTTCCCGGCTCTCTTCAGTCTCTTTTATCATTGCAAACTTTTTTGGGTAAACAAAAAAAGGCCTAATTAAGACTTTAGATTTTTTTTCTGTCTTTTCTTCTGCTGGCATTTACCACCTCAACACCAGGATGATAGCAAAGAAAATTTGCTTATTTGTGATGCATTCCATCTCACATCCTGTAATCCTGCTGCAAAACTGCGTTCCCAGGTGGAAAAGAGCACCAAAGGCACAAGAGAGCATCCTCTCTGGCAACTCTGCCTGCCCTTGAGTTTCTTACCCAAAAATTCCCAGTTTCCTCCCTTTCTCTGACATTTGATTTGCCTGTAACACCACAGCTTTGAAACAGCATATCTCATCAGCTCCAAAATCCACAGTACTGGGATCTGCAATGGCATCAATTGCTTCAGCTTTGTCACAGTTCTGAATGTCTAAGTCATTGTCCCCAAAAGTTTTCAGCCTGTCTTGCACTGCCATGACATCTTCTCCCATCTGCTGGGATTCAATACTCCCCATTTTATTTGCTGCGCCAACAGGAGTTGAATTTCTGCTCCAAATAGTTTCCCTGCTTGACACAAAACTCATAAAAAGTCAGGGAGAAGGTTTAGGTCAGGAATGGGTAGCCGGGAATGGAAAAATCCCATTGGAAATGGGGGTGCAAAGGGAGGGGGATGGGGTGAAGGACACGGGAACCTCACGAGCCAAGCCCCCGGCATGGCTGGAGAGGAGGCACCCAGGGATGCAGAGTGGAGGAGAGCCAGCTGAGAGCAAGATGGATCTGTGATTAATGTATGGCCTTGGGTTAACGCTGATGGGTCAGCTGTGGCTCAGAATTAGGGCTGGAGATGGCAGCTGAGATGCAGGAGGATGCAGGGGGAGCACAGCCCCGCAGAAGTGGGTGAATCATCCCGGGAGATGCAGGCCAGGAGGAGGTGGGAGCAGGGTAGGACTGGAAAGCAAACTCCTGGAGAATGCTAAGTGTGAGAAAAGGAGTGGGAGATTGGAAGGGAGTGCTCAGGGGGAAGAAAATGAGACATACAGAGTTTAGGAGGCAAAATAAAAACACAGAGGAGTCGACAAAAACTTACTGTGTCATTCCCATTCTTCCACTGCTCCCATCCCACCAAAAAACTGGGTGAACATACATTTACGTGCTGAATTTAGCTTAATATTCAGCTTGTACTATCACCAAGCAGATTTAAACCAGCTCAAACTCTACTCTTTTTAATGTTTTATAACATTTTTTTTCTTTTCCTTTATTTTTTTCCCTTAATTTACAACTTTTTCTCCTTTTCTTTGACCCAAAGACAAAAAACTGTCACCCATCTGTACTGAGCAATCCAGCCTCCAGCTGGAGCAGCAAATCATTATTATTCACATAAGTCATATGGTTGTTGTTCTGCTCCCGGACTTTAAATCCCAGTGGGAAAGATAAGAATATTTCTCTTATGGTTTTGGGCAGGAATTGATCACTTCCTACTCCTAAATACAAGTCATACCCTGCATTCATGTTGGTTGTGGGCACGGTGGGATTTTAAGCTGTGCAAATACATCAGAATTCATGCCACAGTAGACAAGAAAAATCGAAATATAGGAAAGAAATATTTTATATGGCAATGCTTAGCAACTCAGAAGAAAAATATTCATGTTTAGAAGGTTCAAAATATTCTTTTAAAGTTTTTAGACCTTAAGGAAAAGAATGAAAGCAAAGAATAAGACAAGAAATCAAGCATTGGTTCATTCTGAAAAGCAACAGAGGCCAAAATTCCCCTACTGTGGGGGTAATGAAAAATCAGCCTAATTAGGTGGCAATTAGATACCATGTGTGTAATACTGAGTACTCATGGATTCTGTGTATTGTGAACCCTTTTCAGCAGAATCTCCCAGCACCCAGAACAAGATACCCAAAAATTAGTAAAAAAAAAGTGAAAAGTGAATTAATAGAGAGGGAGTCAGAAGATTTCCATCTCCCTGTGTCACAGGAGATTTGCCACAATCACCCACTGATCAACCAGAAATGCACTTGCCCTGGTACAGGGATAGCTGGAAAATAAACGTGCCCTGATATTTTTATTGCATGTTGTCATTGAACTGCAGCAGGGGACCTTGGGGGACAGGCAAATGGATCATTTTAATTAACACCTAATTGTGCTTGACACCTGAAATTCTGCGAAGCTTCTCCCCTGCCAGAGCCAGTAAGTGAAGGATGTCTGTGCAGCACTGTACCAACAGGCAGGAGCTGGGAATTACTCCTAGCTGCAGGATGGAACCTCCCTGCCTCATTTTCCTGTGGAGAAAGCACAGCATTTTGGTTTTAAATCCTAAAATCAGGAAGATGACCAGATTTTCTGCTACCAAAACTCAGGAATTATTTCCATGGAAGTGAGGGTGTTCTTTGTGGCTAGAAAAATTGAAAAGTTTCACAGAGAACAAATCAATCAGTCATTAAAAAACACACGTGCACCACTTTCCTCCTCTGTGGTGAGGAATTCAGCACACATACCAAACCATTTAAAAACATGCAAATGTAACCTTGAGACGTTGGGGGAAAACCCACACTGAGAGGTGGAAAACTTGAGGAAGGTTTATTTCTGTGCTCTCAGAAAGGTATAACATTAGCATTGTCCCACCTTCTATTGTTCTACTTGTATCATTAGCTTTTATTAGCATTGGATTGAGCACACCCTGCTTTATGACACTGCAACATAAATCAAGGCAGAGCCTCCCCAGTGACTCATATAAGCCAGCAAGCTCCATATAAAAGAAAGCCTTGACAGATGGGAAGGCAACAGAAACTGCAGAAGGCTGTTAAACTTCTTTTTTCCCCCATTTTATACCAAAGTATACAGCTGGAGAGGAGAGCATTTTTGTAGGTTAAATGCCAGTGAGAGAAAACTGGGGAACACTGTGAGTTCTCCATGAGCTGGGCCCCCCGACTGCTCTTGACACAAAGATCACACACAAAGATATTTAACAATGTCACCATCCCCAAAACCCCCTTTTCCCATGCACCCTGATGTCCCTGCTGCAAAGCATCCTGATATCCATGGTGTCCATTCCCTGGTGGAAGAGGGTTAAAGCAGTGCCCTGTTCTGGAAGAGGCTAAGGGAGGGTGATGTCCCTGTGCCTTCCTCAGCTGAGAGGGGCTACAGGCACCCAGTGCCCCACAGGGCTCTGGCCCCCTCAGCTCATGGGCATCCCTGCCCTTCCCTTTCTTCCCCAAGACATTTTAGCAGGCAGGGAAAGCTCAGAGCTGACCCAACCTCTGCAGATCACTTCATCTCCAGCCTGATGTGCCTCCTTTGCCCAAAATCAGAGTGAGGGGCACACAGGAGGTGCTGACCCTCAGCAGAGTTCCAGCACAAGAAGCTCACCCTGGCTCTTCCTCCTCTGAGGGAAAATGCCAAGATGATATTTTAGGAAATGTTGGCTCAGCTGTGGTGGACCAAAGGCACAAACTCCTTAAAAGTGGCTTTGCCACCTACAGCTGTAGGTGGCAGCCTGAGTTTAACTTAATTACATTAATTAGTTTGACAATCTGAGATGAAATGGTGGTTAGCAACTTTGGAGCAGAGGGGGATGTTAGCAAGGAAAGCAGCGATAAAATCAAATTCCTTTATGGATAGAGCCTTGCAAGCAATTATCTGAGGTGTTGGCTGGCTGTGGGTAGTGCTGCAGAGCTAAATGTCTCTGCTGGGTCCGTGTTTCATGATGTAAAAGAGTTATTTTGGGTCCAAACTCTCTTGATGTTGTTTTACAGGGCTCAGTTTGTTGCAATCAGAGATTCTTTCCAAAAGTGCCCTTATATCACGAAGGTTTTACTCCCAAAATGTTATTTTTCTTGAGTTAGATGTTTTTTAAAATATATTATCCTAAAAGGTTAAAAAGAAAACAAAAGAGCACCCAAGAGATAAGAGTCCGAATTTCAGCTGTGATGGGCCTGCTAACAATCCAAAAAATATTTGCAATAGACAAGCAATTTCTTGATGCTCTTTAAACCTCATGAACAGAAATCCTGTTGCTCTCCTGGGTAATTCCCAGAGAAGTGATTCTTGGTACATTTTGTCTCTTGCATCACTAAGTTCTAACCACTGTTAGAGACAAGGATTAAATTAACAATAAATGGAGAGGCACATTGATATAACCAATTTTGTTTAAAATACCAACTGGCTAGATTGGTACAGTCCCCTCATGGGTGGATTAAAATGATTTTTAAGGTCCCTTCCATCCTAAACCATTCTGGGATTCTAGGATATAATAACTAACACCTAGGAGAAGTAATCAAAGACTCAAGAATATGAAAGCTGATAATAAAGTTATCAGTTTGATGCAAAATAGGAGACATTTAAATCTGCATTATTTTAGCATGGCTGGAAAAGCCACTGAAGCTGGAAAATCAGCCAAGATTTTTTCAGCTGTTTTGCTCTTCTCCCATCCCTAATTCTGTCCCTGAAATGCTCCACATGCACAGGGAATCAGGAGCCTTGAGGGCCCTGTGCTGTTCTGGTTGTGGTGAGCAGTGATTTCATGGGTATTATGCTCCCAGTGATGTGCATGACTTTGGTTGCACAGGTTGATTTAAACAAATTAATTTTTTTTACAGAAAATCTGTTTTCCCACATGCCAGTCATTTAGATTACATACTTCCCAAAGATTTTACCACCTCACTCACTGTGGTGTTTTCAAATACACAGTCAATAAGAAAAATAGTGCTTTCTTTTAAATTTAAAAAAAAGAAAATAAAGGAAAGGAAAACAAAAACAGTTAATTTCATCCAAATACCGACACATGCAGAACTTTCCTCATCAGAGCCACCCCAATAATTTTATTTCATCAGCTCCACCTGATGTTATAGAGCAAAAAGAAGGACCTACAGTTGGCACCAAACATTTTGAAAATTCTCATTTTCATGAGAACAGATGCAGCAAACTTTCAGCAAGAACCAGGCCCAGGCTGGCTGAGCTGGGGGAGCAGGGAGGTGTTATCTCACTGAGGTTTTACAGCTTCAGAAGATCTTTGAGCCCCAGCTGAAAACTAACTGGAATCCTACCATGAAATTTAATGAAAACTCAGCAGAAAATCTCCACTGAATGGAGCCTTTTCCCATTCCATGGTGAGGCCTCAAGTGGGGTGGGATTTTTCTGGTCACGAAAATGTTGGGGGCTCAGGTCTGTTGGGCTTGTTTAGGGAAAGAGAGAGAAGCTAATAAAGAACCAGTTGCCAGGATGACAAGGAAATAATAGAGTTTCCAAAGAAATAGAATTTAGAACATCTGCTCCTCCCTCTACAAATCCTCTGAAACAATCATTTAATCTGGGGACCATCCGAGGTTAGAACATTATTAAATAGAGCATGGCAAAAACACATCACAAGCTCTACAAGAACTTTGGGAGGAAAATGTACCCTCAACTGGGACAAAATCTGCCCTATATATCTCCTATAACTGGAGATATTTCAGACCCAAAGCTCCCCTAAGTTGTATTGGATCCCCTGAAACATTTAATTTCAACCAAATTTTAAATTTTGTTGGTATTATGCTTTTTTTTTTTTTTCCTTATTGTTTTCCACTAAGAATTGGGTTTACATCTGGAAAGACTTTGTTGAACAAATTGAAGAAGGCTGAGCACAGAACACGAAATTTATCAAAAGAAGCCTCTTTTTAAAGTTTCAGTTTTTAACACACACAAAAAAAGAACAGTGATCAGCTTTAAACATAAGCAACACCCACATTGTCTCCATGAGGCTTCCAGCACCAAAGCCTTCAGCTTCCAGACATTTTATTTTCATGGCACAACAGAGGGCAAAACCTGTACAGTTCATTCCCTGCGTGCCTCAGGCCTGTTAAAACACAGCTTATTAAATCTCCAATTCCTGTTTCATACAGAAAATAATTTTTGTGTCAATGAGGAGCCCAAATTACAGCAATTTGTGTGCATTTTCCCACCACTTTTACCAAGGCTCTGTTTTGTTCCCATAAAGCAACAGGAGGGGCAAACTGCTCCAAAACATCTCCCAGTTTGAGGAAGTTCTGCTGGAACTGAAAATTAAGGAGACAGCCCTTGGAGGGATTACCTTGTCCAAGACACAGTTAATCATCAAAAAAAGAGATTTCTACAATTCCTTAAAGTCTTCCCAAAAAGCACTGGTCAGACTCCAGCTGGATTCACAAGTTATTCCTGACTTCTCACTGGATCTGATGGCTTTGCTACCCAACCACTCACTAGGGTAGGAATTCCTGTTTTCAGAGCTCAGCAGGAGTTTCCCTGGGGCAGGAAGGTGTTCCCTCCTGCTCAGTCTGACCCTGTGGAATATTCATTCACCAGGACCACCACCAGCAGCAGCCCTTCCACCTTTCATTTATATTTTTCATGCTATAAATGCATGGAAATCTGCTATGATGCATTTAATTCAGAATTCCCACAGTGGGAAGAACAAGCTGGAATAAGGAAGGAACAAGGTGAAGGAATGAACCCTGGAAGTGTCCAAGGCCAGGCTGGACAGGGTTTGGAGCAACCTGGGCTAGTGGAAGGTGTCCCTGCCCATGGCAGGGGTGGCACTGGATGGGCTTTGAGGTCCCTCCCAACTCCACCCAATCCATAATTCCATTAGCTCCATCACCACACGCTGGAAGGTCCATATCTTCCAAATAACTGAGGCTACCAAAAACCTGAGTAGCCAAAAGCAACCTTGACAAAATGACATTTACAACTTCCTGGGAAGCAGCTTAAGTGCCCAGCTGAGAAAACAAGAGGGGACACGTGGAAACTCCAATAAAAGAGAAGTCAGTGAAATGTCTCATTCTTTCCACTAAGTGGATTAGGAGTTCTGGTAAGAAAGCTGAGGTCAAGCTTGATGACTTTCAAAGGAAAAACATCACATTCTAGAAGCTTCTGTGAGAGCTAAAGCCAAGTTTTTAATTCTATAAGCCTTTTTCTAATTCTTGCAAAATTAAAACGGAAACAAAGAGAAAAATATCAGTGAAAGTATGAAAAGAATGAATGTGATGAGATAATTAAGTGATTAAGCCCCAAGCTGTTCTTGGAACTGATCAGAAATGCCTTGAAAACATCATTCCACAAATCCAGCTTTGCTTCATACCCTGTTGCACTTGGAAATTCTAATTTTCATTCTTTCCTATTATCTGTATTTTCATGGGTAAATTTTGTTTGGCCCTCAGTTCTTGGAAGCATTTGGTAAAATGCATGTGGTTTTCCATAATATTTTGTTAAGGAGGGGGAAAATCCACAACAAACAACCAAACACATAAAAATCCCAAACAAACAAAAAGGGAAAGGGGAAAGTGGAAATGGGAAAAAGGGAAAAGCCTCAGGGGAAAGGGAAGGGGAAAGGGAAGGGGAAGGGGAAGGGAAGGATTAATTTTTCATTACTACACTATTTTTCCAACTTTCTATAAATAAACTGTATAAAACATCAAAGGAAACACAGAGCAACTTATTTACTGTGATTTTATTCAATGGGAATGTATTTTAAAATTAAATTTGACAATTCCAAATTCCACCTTGAATGAAATTTGGGGTTTTCTCAAAGCTGTAGAGATGACAAATAGAAACCCTTATAATATTATTCCAGAGTTGGGACACTGCATTATGCAACCAGGGTAATTACGTGCTGGGCTTCCATGATCCACGATTTCACAGTTTGGGATCCAAGAGACAACCCGTGATGCAGTTCCCTGAAAATCTAATTTCCACTCTGCTGAATGAATGTCTTCAATGTGCTGGTCCAAGATTAGTATTAAATGAAAATTATATTGTTCAGCTTGAGCTTTAGTGATTTCAAATTGCTGTTCCAAGCAGCGAGAGTGTTCTCAGATAAACGGGGGGTTTAATTAAACATGTATGTATTAAGTTATTTACTTAATTATAGTATCACCATTACCTCATATTGTTTTCCTGTGTATTAAATTCAGTTTCTCACATTACTGCATTATTAGATCAAACTGGTAATTGTCAGTTTTTCCTTTCTTCAGGCTTATCTAAGCTTGCAGTGCTAAGTCTCACTTCACTTATCTCATTCAACAAGGCAGTGATAAAAGCCTTGCAAAGGAACCTTGGGTTAATCAAGGCTTCCCTCCTACCTCTTGAGCTTGCAGAAACCTGGAGAGCTCCTGGCACATTCTCAAGGTCTGAAGGCATGCCTGCTGCTGGAGCAGAATCCAAAATCTCCTGTCCTGGCTGTCCTGGCTGCTGCCCTGGGCTGGGGATGATGACAGAACAGACAGGGGCTGAGCAGGGGACCCCCAGAGCCTGGGCACAGCCTCCAGCTTACTGCAGACTTTACAATTTCAATTACTGCCAAGCTTCTTTTATCTTTTTCTCTTTTTTCCCCCTCTTTGGGAAACTTTCAGAACTCCAATTTTGCATTCACAGATGCAGGAATGACCTCTCCCCCCCTTTTTGTTGAATCACAGGTACCCCACGGACAGAAAATCTCACCTTTGATCTGCTCCACCTCAGACAGAACCAGAGCCACTGCAAAAAATCAGTTTCATCTGCTTTAAGTATAAAATATTTAAAGGAGAGGAGAAGCTGTGGTTTTATTTAGCTCAAAGGTGGTCTGCTGAGATTTGTTGATTTAGCTTCAGTAACAAATAAGCCAAAGATTTCAGCAATCACTGAAGCCATTTCAGCATTCACATCCAGTGAAACCCCTTTCCCCCTGTCTCCAGTGGGACTCCTTAGGAGCCCTAACAAGCCTGAGCTGGCATTTTTCCATGCAGGAACAGTAAATCCAGCTTGTCAGAGGTGCTGACCTCACCTTGCACAGCCCAGCATCCACTGCAGGGTACGTGGAAGGCTCAGTGCACAGACAGGGTGTAACCCTGCTGCACCCAGGAACTGGGATCTCCTGACCAAGGGAAAGCTCTGGGACAGCTCACACCACATCTTCAGGCATGAGGGAGAGCTTGAGCTTTCCAGGCACCTTCATCAGGTCAGTCAGAATGCCTGAGGTTTCCTAAAGGAAAAATGACCCTAATTATAAATTAAGGAAGAACTTACCTGGCTTAGTGAGCAGTAATTCTGTCACCTTGTAAGAGAACTACAGGGTGTAGCACCAGGAGAGATTTACCTCTGGTGTGATTGTTAAGTGTAAAAACCATGACAGAGCCCAGGGTAGGATGAGCTCTGACTTTTCCAGGTGAGATTCCACCCTCTCCTGGATAAGCAGATGGCCCAGAGCCTGCAGGAAGGGCTGGCTCAGCTATAACCCAAAGCAGCAGATAAAGAACTCGACAGGAATTTCGCTGGAAGGACCAAAATGCACCTGACAGGGTGTGCAGAGCTGCTGTGAGCTCCCCTTGCAGCACCACGGGTGTTCCTGCTTCCCAAAGTGCTGCTGGGGGTGATCTCCAAAGCTCTTAAATTCTCCATGTAAAGGGGATAAGAAAAACTGCACTTAATTAGAAGAGTAAAATCTGCTTCACTATTGATCAACAGAACCAAAACAAAAAAAAAAAAAACCAGCTTTTTTCTTACTAATTTACAATCACCAAATTAGAGAGAAAGAGACTTCTCTCCCAAGCTGTTTTGATAATTTTACTCACCTAGATATGTGAATTTACCAGAACATTTTCCTTCATTCTCTTTTTTACATAAAAAAAATGGAAGGGAATGACAGAGAATCTAGAAATATGTTAATATCTTTCCTTCATCAAACAACCATGAATATACATGACCATATTATATTACTATTTCCAGCTTCTTTGATTTATGTTATGGATAACATGTTTATAGAAAGCTAATCTCCACAAGTAGCAGAAAAAAAGAGAAACTGAAGAAAAACAAAAAAATCACACCAACAGCAGCAGGGAAATCAAATATCACCTAAATTAAACTAATCTCCAAAGTAGGCCAGACAAATACTGTAAAGCAGACAGGATTTCTGAGGCACTTTATTACAAAGGTTTTTTTTAATATCAAGATTGGTGAAAACACAATTTATAAAGAAACACAGACAAAACATTATTAAAGGTGAGGTCTTCAGGGTGAATGGAATTAAGCTGTCCTAGGAAAACTGATCCAGCATTCAATTATTGATATTTATCACGCTTGATTTCATGTCAGTGACTCCTAATCACATCCCCAAAAAATTAATTCAATCAGAGGAAGCTGTTTGCAGCACGACAGACATGGAACTCGACAAATTGCTGCTTGTAAAGGTTTGATGCTGGATGGTTTCTGACTGCCCTTGAGCTGGGGGTTTGCTTGTTCTGGTTTGTGCCATGAGACTCGGATGATCCCAGGCTGCTGGTGCTGCAGACTTTGGCAGCACCACCAAACAGAAGTGCTGTAGGTAGAAGAGCCCAAATGGCCCAAATGTTTCAGGTATAGATTTTTGGGGTGGATCAGTCCTTAATCCAGTCCTCAGTGCAATTGAAAGAACATTCTTCCCCTTGGCTCACTGATCCCACAGACAGACAGCATCATTAGTGCTGTCTAATGAACCTTAGTCCTAATGATTAGCACAGACCTAATGACCCCCAGTCATGCAGACACTAAGCATGGCAGTTATTGTGTCCTTTTTAATGACTTTGCTCCCTGTTTTCTCAGCCTTTCTCCATTTTAAAATGGACATGAAATTCTGATCTGCCATAGGCCACTTCCAACCCAAAAATTCCAGCTTTCCATTCTGCCTCTTCCCCAGCTGATAGAGAACAACAGGAATGGTCAGTGCAGTGAGATTTGGCCTTGTCATCTCTCCACTGACTCAGATGAGGCCTCAGGTTTTAGCTTTTATGTGTTTCAGATTCTGTGCTGCTTTAGTGTGTGGGTCTGAGCTTCATATCAGGGGATGGTGAGCTCTCTGCACAGAGTAGGGAGACAAAACAATTCCTTCTCCAGCTGGGGACCAAGGACAAATGATCCAAATCTCAGGCCCAAGAGCACAAACAACGTGGACTGAAGAGAGAAAAACAAGAAGGATGGGACTTCATTGGCTAAAGCTGTAACTGGACAATGAACTCCAAGATGCAAATGGAGCAGAACTGATAAAAGTGACAGAGCCCGTGCCCAGTGTCCATTTTGTGCCCATTTTGGTTCATCTTGGGTGCAGCCCTGGCTGGGCTCTTGTGCTGCCCAAGGGGGATCCATGGAGGAAATCCTTTTAATAAATCCCTACTTTATTCTTTAACTCTGTCCAGTCTCTGTTCTAGGTCAGCCTTCACAAGGCATTACAGGCACATCCTAATGCTCCCTCTGCTCTATGATCACTGGAGTTTGTTGTTACACCCCAATGTCTTCTAGAGTGAAAACAAACCCAGCCATCAGCAGGTTCTTGGAAATGGCATAACCTTCTCAGACTCTGAAGTTAAACTGTGGCTGCCCCTGGATCCCTGGAAGTGTCCAAGGCCAGGCTGGACAGGGCTTGGAGCAACCTGGGCTGGTGGAAGGTGTCCCTGCCATGGCAGGAGTGGCACTGGATGATTCTATGACTCCTCAGAGCTCAAAGGGATTATTCAGTGTTTCTGTGAGCCCTGCACCAAGCAGAGACTTTGCCCTGACAGTGGCACCTCACTGAGGGCAGTGGCTTCTCAAGATTTGTTTAGCCCATTGTTGATGTACTTGTATAACACAACATTACATTGCAGAAAACAAAATTATTGCCTGCAATTATTCACTGAATCTTCACCAACTATCCACAGTGTCAGTTTGATTCAATCAATCCATTCAATTACTCTCATAATCTCTTTGAGGGGATTTCTCCCTGTCCCCATTATTCTCCCAAGCCCCTGAATGATGACATGTAGGGTTTTTTTCCTAATGCAATAGATGCCTTATTTATTCCACTGCCTCTGTATATATGACATGCACACTGTTCAGAGAATTGCATTGTTGTCACTGCAAATAATGATCTAAATGCATTCCAGGACTTCATCTATATTTCCCTGAGTGTTTTATAATGTGCAGGAGGCAGAGAAAAAGATCTTCAAGTTATTTTTGAGGAAATATATATCACTGTGTGGTGGGGATATCTTCAGGCAGCACTTGTTCTCCGAGTTCTTTCATTTACATTTCTGCTGTGTTTATGTGCTCTGTCTTAATGCTCCTTCACCTGCTTTGGATATTAGCAAGTGGAGTAAGAGATATTTTTATGAGCCTTAGCCTGTGAAACAAAAGTCAAAAATTGATACACAGTATTTGTTTATATTTTAGTGCACAAAGAACAAAGTCTGATTTCCAGGACTCTCAGAAATGAAACCTTTAGAAGTATAGACTCAGTCCTGATGGCCACACAAAGAGCAAATTCAGTTTGTTAAGATAATGAGGAAATTTCAGCTCCTCCAAATAAATATATTATGGTGAAAAACCAAGCAATTTCTTTATTCCTTTTTGTGGTTTTTTGTGGTTTTTTTTTTTTTAGATAATATTGTTATTCTGGAAATTTCTCTTTATGGGCTTGTAAAAGATAACATGAAAGCAGATGGAACATGTGCCATCATCATTGATTATTAACATGAAATATTCTGAAAAGAAAAAACTACTGGCTTTAGAAATGTTTCAACCTATATTTTTAACTACAGTTCTCACTGGGAAAAGAGCCATGAGCCACTGTTGAGAGAGGAAATTTTCCTCACCTGCACCAGTCTGGAAATGTAGTGCTCTTTCTCCTCCCAAACCTTCCATAAACCTCTGCTGGGCCCTAAAACTCTCTCTGGGTCCAGTCTGAAATAAGTGAGCAACACATACTATTGGTTCATTGACAGCATATTTTGCTGGCAGCTCTGTAAAATTAAGTATAAATTAATACCAACATTTGCAGATTCAAAGCATAAAACCTAATAAAATAGATAATTTCGCACCCACCCATACTGACTTGCTGTTTAAACTTGCTTACTTCCTGTAGCAGATTTTCCAGAAAGATGAAAGAAGTACATATAATTTTAATTTTTTTTTTTTTAATGAAAATTTGAGAACACCCCTACCCGTCTTCCCTTCCCTGTGAGGGTGGGCAGGCCCTGGCACAGGGTGCCCAGAGAAGCTGTGGCTGCCCCTGGATCCCTGCAAGTGTCCAAGGCCAGGTTGAACAGGGCTTGGAGCACCCTGGGCTAGTGGAAGGTGTCCCTGCCCATGGCAGTGGGTGGCTCTGTATGGGCTTTAATGATCCTTCCAATCCAAACCAGTCTGGAATTCTGTGAAATTTAAATCACAGCATTGCTCCCAAGACCTTTCTTCCCTGAATTCTATCCTGTTTGCTCCCCACTGGGCAATGCCAGGATTTTTTCCTCTTCCCTTTGTTTGCTACCCACTGAGAAAGACTCACCTCTCCTCTCCCATTGCCACTGGCTCAGGATGAATTCTTCAGATTTTATCAGCTCCAGCACTGAGGAAACTTGGTGAATGAAAATGTGCTTGTGTTCTCGTTTTTTAGGCATTTTATCAGGGAGGAAGGGAGCTGCTTGTCTACTGACAGAAACTAAGTGCTCCTATCTGTTGTAGCCTGCTCCCTTATCTGCTGCCTTCTTTTGTTTCCAGAAAAACCCTCTTGTAATGGGCAAGGACCTCAATAAAAAGCACGGAACAAGGGCTGGCCTAATTCAAAAGGACATTTTTCTGTCCCTGGATGTTAAAGCCATGACCCTGTTTGTGAACAGTGCGACAGGAATGAGGTGTGTGGATGTTCAGTGTGTCAGCACAGCGCAGGAAATATCTGTAATTTTGTCAGATAGCCTGAGGGGTAAGAGCCACGGACACGCTCGTCCTAAAGAGAACAAAAGCTGCTGCACCTTCCATTTCCATAGGTGAAATCCCTAATGCCAAGGCTGAAACAACTCTTTCTTCCACCTCCACCTCCCCCTGGAGGCAGCTTTGGAACTCCTTCTGCCCAGGTGTGCTCAGCTGGAAAACCAAATCCACCTGGAAAGGTCAGAGGCTGCAGGCTGGGCAGGGCTCAGTGCCCTGTTCATTGCAGGTGGGTCATGCCTAGGAAAGAAAACACATCTTGAAGGAAAAGAAGCTCCAGATCAGAGTTGTATTTGGGGAAAAGCCTCCCATCCTGGCTGCCCCTGGATCCCTGGAAGTGTCCAAGGCCAGGCTGGACAGGGCTTGGAGCAACCTGGGATAGTGGAAGGTGTCCCTGCCCATGGCAGGGGTGGCACTGGATGAGATTGAAGGTCCCTTCAACCCAAACTGTTCTGTCGTTTTATGATTCTATAAAAGGAGAGAAAACAGAAATCACTCTAGAAGGTGAACAGGTACTTGGGGTTTATAACTGTATTATCATATATTATATGCTTATAATATAAGCATATGCTTGACATCTGTTATTGCATAATACAGTATTCCATTAAATTATGTATAATAACTATACACATTGTCATTTAAAATATCTTATATTAAACTCATTATTTATCATTAATCCATTCTAGTGGCATCTAGAGTCAACCTCAGTGCTGCCAAAGATGGGATATCATAAATTCAGGGGTTTCAGGCCAGCCCATTGAGCTCAAGTCGCCAGCCCCAGCTGCACCAGCCCTTGCTGAGTGACTTTAACCACAGTGTGCAGACAGATACTTCTAGAACTGCACAAGGGTCTCCCACAGATCCCTGACACCTTGGTGGGCCAGACCTCTCCATGCCTCAGTGTCCTGCAAAGTGCCATAATATTCCTTTCCCCCTCTGTTTGATGAATTTGCTGCAATTTGTGAGTAGAGCCAACCTCCTGCAGCTGGTTGTGACTGGGGTGGGTGAGTGGTGCTGCCAGCACCTCAAATGACAAGTGAAAGTTCAGACATCTGGCACTGGCTGCTCACAGACACATTTCCTTCCTGAAATGGTAACACAGCAGATGATGGAAATAAAACAAAAGGAAGCAAAACTGACAGTTGCTATTGTAGTTCCAAATGAAAGCATTACTTCAGGGAAGGGGCTCTGCTCTGAGACAGCAGTTTCAAAAGTGGCTGTTGGAAAAGAACTTTCCATTTGAAATAATAATCACATCTCTACCTGTGACTGAACTGACAATGAAACAAACGGCCTTGAGACAGTCATAAACCTAAGACAGATTAATTTGTCTGGAGATGATACTGTTTTCCTACACTGCCCTTGCAGCACTGAATTATGCATCATTTCATTTATCAGATTGCCTCCCTCTCCCTGCCATCCCTGCAGCACAACCACGCTGCCTAAACTGCACTGATTTCCAGCAGCATGGAAAACACACAATGGATTTTCTTATCACTCCTCTTGCTGTCCCAAACCTAACAAAGCCCTGCTTTCCCTCTCATGTCTTACCACTTTTACTGTTTTCCTGTCACAGCTCTGCTCTGTATTTGTCTGACTTTCTGTCATGCTAAGCAGCAATCCCTGCATGACAAAATTTGCTAATTGCAAAGAGCAAGTCAACCATAATTATTATGCTTTTACTATGATTATTTTCCAGAGGTGTCCCAACTCTCATGAAAATGAGAAACCTGGGCTGCCTGGTTATATATTTTCACAGTTGCCTCAAGTGACAGGGCTTCTGCTGAGCTGTGCAGAAGGAAAGAGGACACTGTCGCTGCCAATGTGCCTTCAAATTATCAGGATCCTGCAGGCTCAGGGCTGCACAAGGGACAGGACACAAGGAAGTGCCATTCCCTGCTGGTAGTTCTCTTTCCCCACCTCCAAAACCCCCTGTGCCAACCCAAAAGAGGGGTAACACCGTAACAGAGAAGGACCAAGAGATGCTTTCTTTGGTACCACACACTGCTGGGTCCTTCTGCTTTCCTTTGCTGTCCTGATGCAAATGAAGTCAAAGGGAGGGCTTAGAGAGCTCTTGAAACAAACCAAAAAAAAGCCATTTCTTCTCTCAAAGGGTTGTCCCCTCCACCAGGGCTGTGGTGGAGTCTCCATCCCTGGAAATGCCCATAAATTGTGTGGAGATGTCAGCTGGTGCTGCAGGGTACTGGGGGCATGGGGGATTTGGCCAGAGGTTGGACTTGAAGATCTTGAGGTCTTTCCCAACTTTAATGCTTCCCTGACTCACTGAGATGAGTTGCCAAGGCCCCAGCACGTGGCACAGACCGGGATTGTTGTCCCAAGAGCCTTACCCCAAATTCAGTGGCTTTTCTGATGGAGATGCTGCAGCACAGAAAATCCTCAATTAAAAGAGCATTACAAAATAATAATTAAGCAGAGTAACTGTATTTAAAGCCCCCCTTCAACCATCTGAGAGAAGAGTTGTCAATGCAAGGATGTTGGTCTTTCTCTTCTCTCTGGATGTCTCACAAGGAACCAGTGCCTGGAAAAAACAGGAAGCCTCCAGCAGCAGATTCCTCCTGAAAGAAAGGATTTAGTGAGTCCCCTGGAAAAAATTAATCTCATGCTTTTGGCACACAAAACATAGATATTACATCCCTCAGGAATAAAAGCCTTCAATGAAGAAAGGTTTCAATGAATATTTGTAGGAATTTTTATCTGTTTTCACAATAAACAAAAGGAATTATAAAAAAGTATCTTCTCCCTCTTTAACATTCCCAAATATGTAGGTTTGAAAATAAAGCCAACAAAATGGAACCTATTCAGAATGAAAATGTTCACTGGGAGTTCATCTGTGGGATGATAAGACATAAAAGTGAGCATCTGCATATTTGGATGCATCTTATTTGCACTCAGGGAAGACACTGGGAATCTCATAAAATCCTGAAAAAAAAAAAAGAGCCCTAAATGGCCTTAGAGTCATGAGAAATTTAGAAGAAAACTGGCCAAAATTTAGTACCTGGAATGCAAATTCATTGCAAAAATATGCTTTACCAGTCACATCAAATATGCAAAAATATGGTTGCAAATTGAAACTAAAGCAAAACACAGATGCACCATAAATTTCATTCTGGTACTGTTATGAGGAGCAAAAGCCTGAGAAGATTTTTGCATTTTTATTTTCTCCATTCAATTTATTCACCTCTTTTTACTATGAATGAGAGACCCATTAAAATATTAAAAGATATTTAGTAGGTGATCTAAAATGATTAAAAACAGGATAAAAAAAAAGCATTTCCAGTGCTTGTCAGCAACAGGATTTTATCAAATTTAATACAAAATAGCTAACGAGGGCAACTCAGCCCCAGTAACGTTGTTCAAAATGCAAACTTGATTTTCAAAATCCGCCCCTCCATATTTAATAGGGTGATGATTACAAGGAAAGTGATGCTCCAATATGTTAATCCCCTCTCTGTTTTTCTGCTGATGTTACTCTTCATTTGAAGAAAACTGTCACCCTCTCTTCCCCAGCAGATCAAAGCGAGGCATCCAGTTTGTACCAGATGCCATCATACAAAATTACATTTAAGAAATCTCCAAAGTAATTAAAAACCTCTGTATCAACCCTCTCAAAGAGGAAGACACACTGTACCAATTCGCCCCTCTTTGAACAACTTCTGGAGAGGTGACAAAATGTGACTTAAAGCTTGTGCTACACATGCCACCTCCTTCCTTTGAAGTCCTAATTAATTATCTTTCCTGAGAATCACAGTAAACAGGAGGCTGCCTTTGCATACCGAGATATGGTAGGATAAAGGAGCCATCTGGGTTCCTCATCCCACTGAAGGCCAAGAAAGACCATGGAATTCTGGTCAGCAGTTGGATATTGGACAAAGAATTCCAGGAGCAGGATGAGACTGGCTCAGATCCATGATGCTGGGCTTGCTTTGGGGATATATCTCATCATGTACCTTTGCAGTCAACACAACAGGATTTGCTGCCTCCAGCCTGGAAAGAAATCAGGGACAGGAGGGAGACCTTTGTCAGTGCTGGGAATGTGTGAGTGCCAAAGACCAGAAGAGAAGAAGAATAAATGGACTAGCCCTTGTTATGATCCCCAAATCCAGCCCAAAACAGCATCAAGAAGAAACCTGGGTGCTGGAGAGAAACCCTTCTATTCCAGAATGGAATCTTAGTGAATTTACCTTGTAATACTGCGGGGTTTTCCTATAACTTTATTTAAGTTTTGAACAAACCCATTTTTGCCTGGTGCTAAAGCACAGTGGTCATGGAGAGCAAGGGATGGTCCAGTCCCAGCCAGGCCACACCAGCACATGCAGGGTAGCATAGGCTGGTCCACACCTCAGGGGCCAGTAATGATCCTTATCCTCCTTCTTCACACCTCAGGGGCCAGTAATGATCCTTNGCCAGTTGTCATCCTTAACCTCCCTCTCCACACCTCAGGGGCCAGCAACCATCCTTATCCTCCTTCTCCACACCTCAAGGGCCAGTTATCATCCTTATCCTCCCTCTCCACACCTCAGGGGCCAGTTATCATCCTTATCCTCCCTCTCCACACCTCAGGGGCCAGTTATCATCCTTATCCTCCTTCTCCACACCTCAGGTGCCAGTTATCATCCTTAACCTCCCTCTCCACACCTCAGGGGCCAGTTGTCATCCTTAACCTCCCTCTCCACACCTCAGGGGCCAGCAACCATCCTTATCCTCCTTCTCCACACCTCAGAGTCCATTCACCATCCTTACCCTCCCTCTTGGAATTGTTCCAAATCTCCCTCCCCTGGGCAGCCAGGGGCCAGGAGCAGGAGCAGGTACCCTGAGCCCTTGCCATGAACACCCCCGTGTCTGTTGTGTCCCAGTTCCACAGGACATCAGCTGTCACCAGTGTGTCACCACCAGCTCAGTCAAGCCCCAGGAGCTGCCTGCCAAGGCGAGGTTCTGTCCCAGCTCCTGTTTTTGTTAAACAATTCACAAAGGTATGAATTCACTCCAGAGCACAAAAGACATGAATTGAAATGCATCCAAGCTGCTGCTGGTGCCAGGAATACGACTCTGAGAAGCTTCCACTGTTTATAGACTTGAAAAAGATGAAAACATCCGGTCTGGCATGGAAAGGGGCTGCCAAATCCATCCTGGAGAGCAAGTAATGGAGTTGGTATTCATTAACCCTTCTCGGTTGGCTTTTTTAATAAAATGAGAGAGATCTCGGTCCAGCCTCCAAGCAAAATTTATTTATTTCTAAATGACAAAGAAATGGAAAACACAAGGCACTTGGCAAAGTATTTGTTTGAGTACCTTGGCAGCTTGTCATTGATAATGGAATTGTTGTCTGATCTTCAGTCATTTGCAATTTAATTTACCCAGAAAACCTACCACTTCTCCTTGCACATATTTCTGCACAATGTGCCTATTTACCTTCCCAAACCAGGAAGAAATACATTAGATGATTTAAAGGGTAGCCCTTAATGCAATTTAAAGCCTTGCAAATTGATTTTCCTTAATGAACTTTATATCCTGACATCCTGTCGTTTTTCCTCTAGTACATTCAATTAGGCTATAATCAGTTATTAAGGGTTAGATAATGGGAACGTGACATCATCCGCACGAGGCAGAAATTTTTGTGAGAGATTAATTAAAATCTAATTTTCATGCAAGGCTAGACCATCTGAGCCAAAAGGTGCCTGTGATAATTGTGAGGGGGAAGGAAAAAAAAAATAAAAAAAAGGAGAAAAAATATCCTGGAAAACACAAAATGAGGGAAGGAAGAACACTTGGCTTGGGTCGATGCTGAGATGAGAGGGGAGAAGATGTTCCTCTTGGGGGTACAAAAGAGAGAACCTTTGTACTGTCTTCATCTAAGCCAGAACAAACATGGTGAATCGAAGCGTTTCAGCAAAGGAGCTGAATAAATTTCTTTGTGGATGAAAAGCCAGAGCCATTCATGTTCTACTTTCAGGTAGAAACACTCTTTAATAGCAGTAGTAGCAGTGCTTAAAGCAGAGAGGCTTTAGTGGCTTTGTTAATACTAACTTGTGATAGAGGGGAGCTCTGGGCTCCAAATACATCTCTAATCTCAGTGGAGAACACAGCTCAGCAGTTCTATTTGCCCCATATCAAAGAAGAAAAAATGTTGTTATTCTGCCAAGAAAATGGATCTATTTATCTGATGCAACGTTCTCTGCAGCACAGGGTTTGTTTTTCCCCGCCTCTATTTTTTTTTTTTTTTTTTTTTTTTTTTTTTTTTTTTTTTTTGAAACGGGCATATTGTAACCATTCTTAAAACAAACTCGAATAGAAGGGTTATATCAACCACAAAGAACTTTCTAGTAACAATATCCATATTGCTGCAGTAATTTTGGAGGCTCTCATATTTCAGAGCTAAAAAAGCCCTGCAGCTCAAGAAAAACAGCCAGCATAAGAGTTCTTCACACTCATTACTGCTTTTTCAAAGCAGCACCTCCAAAGCAATCCAGCCCACGAGCAATTTTGGGATGCTGCCTCTAGGAGAGGTGAAAAGAAGGTTCAAAGCCTACAAATCCTCTCTGTTCATGCAGCTGATCCTGGACTGACAGACCTTGTGTGCCTCCCTGGCCTCATCTGCTCATTCTGGGGGAGTAGGTCTCCATTGATGTCCAGGAAAACACGAGCCAAGTCTGAGGGTCAGAATGTTCCACCAAGATCTCTTTGTGGGGTCTGGGGATTGAGCTGGTTCTTTTTTTGGTCTTTCGACTCTTTGTTGTTTCTTTTTTTTTTGAAGGATTAAAAGTAAAACTCAAGCTTTTGTCCAGGTTTTCTCTTATCAGATGGCTTTGAATCTGCTGGAAAATTCCCATTCTCCAAACAATTTAGAGAAGCTACAGCTTTTATTTGATTTTTAAAATGTGTTCTCAACATTATATTTTTTTCCCCTTTAACTTTCTAGGCTTTCTCTTTTGCCCAGACCTTCCAAGAGTCCCAGTAACCATCTATAACCATAGTCTTAATTAAGAAAGAACGTGGCGAGGATCATTATTCTAAGTCTGTTTGGAGGAATTGTTACCCAGTTGTAAGTGAGGTTTTCAATGACTGTATTTCTTCCCCAGAGATAAGGCAATTAACGTTGTTCCCCATAAAATCCACCTTCCCCCCACTGCCTCGGTGGAGGTGAGCAGAAGTGAGAACAAATCAATACCAGAATCTATTCCCAGGAAAAGGGAACAAATATATCTTTATAATTACAATATGTAACACATTCCACAGCTGCATGCCTCTTGTGGATACTTCTGATCTGAATGTAAATACATGTTTTATGCTGATGATAATTTCAAAGAGGAGCTGGGAGCACACATGGAAAGATCCAGTGCTTTTAAACCTGTGAGCCAACCTATTAATATTTTCTCTGCGTTCCCATGATATACTGAAGAGCAGCCTATGCTGTAATGTATGGTGCACTGGAAATATAAAATAAAAAACACTTAACTGGCCAAGGACCTGTACTTTCTCCTTAAATCCACGCTCTTTATAGACCTATCTCAGTTACTGGTTAAGACAGACAAAGAATAGATCACATAGGGGTAACATCAAGGTTTAATGTGAGGTTGTCCAAAGGGCCAGAGACCAAAGACCCAGATTTCATTACTGATTTCATGTTTACACTGAACTGAACCCATGATTCAGCTGTGGGGCTGCTTGGATATTTCTAGGACAAGCCTGAGAAACTTGTTCAATATTCACTTGAGTGTGCAAATATTGCCCATGTCCATTCCCCCAAAACTGAATTCTCTCAATCCATGGCAATACCAAATGAGCAAAATCTGTCTTTGCTGTTTGTGAGTTTCCTTGCCTGGGAGTTCCATTCACTTACAAGCTTGCTTATACTCTTCCCAACCTCTCCTAAGCCACACCACCTGGAAAACTCCCCTTCCAGACCAGCTCATGCTAGCCAGCTGGAGGGGTCATGGCTTGTGGGCAGGGTAGGGCTGTTAGAGAGACAATCAGACATTAAATATCCCCAGACCTTTCTATTTCATCTACAGAAAGAAAATAACTCTGGGGTAAATATGCAAGGCACTGAACACTTTGAGAGAAATTGCTGTTCTCCATAATTATTTTTTAATTTATCCTCTGCTGGATGAGAACTGAGGCCCTTGTCTCCACGTCAGCACAAACTTTGCATTTCTTGATCTGCATCTGGGGCTTGCCGAAAAATGAGCATCTTGATTACAGCTCTGCCCTTCCCCTGCTCAGCTCCAGCTGCTGCCTCTCCTCGTGCAGTTCCAAAAACTGAAAGGCAGAACCATTTACTTCCTTGTTTCTCTGATTTATTTTGCTCATGTGAGTTATCTCACTTCCTTTTGCAGCTCCCTGAATATCTCTGAAAGGAGGGAGAAGAGCCCGGCTGTGCCCCGGGGCAGGTGCAGGATCAGGGGAGGGAGCGACAGCTGGGGCACTGCCACCACCACAGTGACAACAACCAGCTCCAAAGCACAACTTTTATAGCTCTCCACTCCCACCCCTTGCTGAGAGCAATGAAGTTTGTAAAATCTGTGAGGGGAGGAAAGTGGGCAGGGGGAAGTAATGGCAAACAGCTTTTTGTGTGGTCTCAGTGATCCTAATCCTTCACAAATACATCCCATGTTGGGTGAGACACACTTCAAGGAGTTGTGGCTCCCAAAGGTATTCCTGATTGCTTTTCCCTGCTCTCCCAAGAAGAGCTTGGCTGCCTTCCACAAAACCATATATTTCTTTTAAGTCAACACACTGGGATGTGCTCACTCTCCACTCACAAGAAGATGGATCTTGTGTTCCCACTTCCTTTCTCTTCTGTTCCTGCAGCGCCCAGGCAGGGAGGCACTTCTGTGATCTGCAGAAAACCATTCCACCATGCAAGGCTGACCCAGCTTCTGTCTGAAACAGGTTGACAAAGAACAAAAGTGGCCCAAACCAAACAAAAATCTAGAACAAAATCTTATTCCTCCCTTCTTTATCTTACCCTTTTATCTCACCTTATTCTAATGACCTTGAAGCTTTCTGAGAGCCTCTGGAACACAAATAAACAGAAAAAATAGCAGAGTAGTCCTTGGGGGAGAAGTTCACATAATGATGTTGGGTTTTCTGTGGAACGTTTATTTCTAGGCTGCAGTGAGAGCAACCCTCTGCTCACAGATCATTCACCTTCAGCCAGGAAGATGTGCACTTCAAATAGCATCAGCCAAGAGGCTTTTTTTGCATGGCCAAGCTCCTCAGTTTGTGACTCACCCTGCAGTGGTTCAGCTGAAGCTGGTGCTCCCATGGCATTATCACCATTTTCCTCTCTCCACCTCCAGAGCACATCAGAAACTCACAAAACCCCCATTAAAAACACTATTCCTAAATCCCAAAGTCCTGCCTGCTCTCCCACATACCAGGTTTTGCATTTGTGCACGACCCTTTTTGGCTCTTTTGGAGTCACTTTTCCCCTCACAACAAGGAAGGTGCTTTCTCCAGCATTGGTGTCTGGTTGATGTTTCCCTCCCAGAGATCCTGGTTTTCCCTGGTACAGTTCCAAAGCTCAGCAGGATGGCTGGTTTTTAATCAGCCCAGCTCACTTGAGTCTCTTAGAGCCTAGCCCAGATTTACTTTAGGATTTTCAGTGTTGATGAAAGCACAAGTGGGAAGGAGCAAAGCTTCTGCCGACTTTGTAATTAATCACAGGTTAAAGTGCTGTATGAATTATACAGGCCCCAGGAGAGCCATCACTTCTGGAATTTCCAACAAAGCACACAACTTAAGACATTCTTTGCTTTGTGTATTTGGCTAGCAGGAGCATTAGTCACTGAGCTTTTTTATTCTTTTTTTCAAAGTTTTGAAATAACCTCGCTAATCTGGGGAAGATGATTTTCTAACACGAGCTCTACCTTTAGAGCTTGGAGAAAATTTGGTGCTGTGTGAGTTTAGACAACCTGGCAACAGCTACAACAGAAAATTCAGACATTATGTTTTTCAAACCAAGCACTCAGAGGGTTTTTGACAGGGAGTGGGTGGGAGAGTCACTCAGCACTGAATTTGCAGTGAAGGATGTGGGGGAGGGAAGCAGTTCAGCCAACTGCAACTCCTGCAAATTTATCAGCAAATATCCCCACAGCTTTTAACATCCTTCCTGCTCTGACTCCAGAGCCATCCCGTTGCTCATGGCACAGGAAGAGACAACAGCTTCATGCACCTTCACAAGCAATCCTTATAAATATGATAAATCCCACCCATTTGTGCCAGTTTACAAATCCTAAGGACATTGTTTTGCTTCTTATGAAGTACTTTGCAATTCAAAAAAAAGTACTAAAAAAAAAAAAAAGAACACTTGGAAAGGTCATTTCACTTAAATAGAAATTTATTTCATTACAATTAATAGGAACAAAAGAGGAATTATAGAGCAGCCTGAGGTGGAATGGACCTTAAGTCTTTTAATACCACCCCCTGCAATGGGCAGGGACACCTCCCACTAGCCCAGGGTGCTCCAAGCCCTGTCCAGCCTGGCACTGGACATTTCCAGGGATGCAGGGGCAGCCACAGCTTCTCTGGGCACCCTGTGCCAGGGCCTGCCCACCCTCACAGGGATTCCTGCATTGTGCTTTTATTAACAATACAGAAGAATGGTTGTCATCCTTTCTTTTCCCTTTCTTATCACTAGCAGCTATTGCTTTAATTAGACTTCTTCCTAAATTGTTTGGAAGCACAGAGAAGGTAAAAACATTGGCAATAATATTTCAATGGTATTTCAAACAGTAAAGCATGAAAAGAAGAAATATGGAATTACTTTGTCTTTTGATTGCCTTTAACAAAATGCTACTTCTTCTGTGGTTTGGTTCATGTGTGGGTTACAAAAGAAATTCAAAAGATAATCGTAAATCAGTAATACCAGGTCTGATCCCATGGCTTTAAGGCTGTTTAATGGAGTTAAAGAAAAGAGAATGTAAAAGAGATGTGACTACATCTGAAATTTCTAAGTAACTCCAGACATACATAACGGAGGAACTTGGGCCCCAGTGAATGCCAATAAATCTATTTTCTTTTAAAGAAAAAATTAAGAAACATTTAAAGGACATCAATCACACTTTTCTCAGCAGAGTGTTAGAGAGTGACAATTAAAGGTGCCCTGTTGTGCTGTGGCACACCTTAAATCATGTTTTAGAGCCTGAGCCAGTATATGAATTTGTTACTAAAACTATTTCTTAATTGCATGATTAAAATCTAAGGTTAGAAATAAATTTTATTTTACACTTGTGAAATGATTAAATAACTCTTTTTCAAAGCTTATCTTTATATATACTTTAAATGCTGTTAGAATAAGTTAAAATTTTCAATTAAAAAGACACTAAATTAAGTTTTTAACTTATAGAAAGAGAGTGATGGAAATTTCCAGGCTTGACCATTTCAATCACTTTGCAAACAAGAAAGAAAAAGAAAGGAAGATTGAGTAAGGACAGATTTTGCAGCAGACAGCTTGGACTTAAAAAAAAAAAAAACATGTTTTTATCCACATTTCATGACATCAGCATCAGTTGATGCTGTAAGTGGGTGTGTGGGTGTGCATCTCCTCATCAAAATTTAACACTGACACTTTCTTCAGCTTCTAACAAAAAAATAAACACTGTCCAGGTCGTTCCCTTTGGGGTGGTGTGGTTATCCCAGCTCTCAGCTTATCTGCTTTTTGTATGAGCACATCTCTCCCATTATCTGCCAATAAATACTGAATTCCTACCCGGTGAGGAGCATCTGGAGGCACCTTTCCTGCAAGACTTGCAGAGAAAAGGGATTAATTCCAGTTCATTTCCGTGCATGGCACCAAGCCATGTGCCTGGTTGAAAAGCTTTGTGGCTATTTGTCTTCTTTATTTTCCAAAACCTTAAAACCTAAATCCAGTTTGTTGCTTTGTGTGTTCCTGGAAAGGTGGGAGTTGTGCAAAACCCTATGGAAATGCGGGGGGGTGCCAGAGCACACATCAAGACCGGGTTGTGTGGCCCAGGCAGAGAAGAAGGAACCTGGAATTGCCCAAGGCCAGGCTGGATGGGGCTTGGAGCAACCTGGGCTAGCGGAAGGTGTCCCTGGCCCTGGCACTGGATGGGCTTTAAGGTCCCTTAAGGTCCCTTCCATCCCATTCTGGGGTTCCATAGATATTGTAGACACCCCCACAGTTTCATTTGATGCCTAAATGCCATTTGGATGAATGACAGCTCTTTTATGACAAATATTTCTTTGCCACGTGGAGTTGAATGCTGAATGCAAGTCCTCAAGGTCATCTTGCAAAGGCACTCACTGCACTTCTTCTCTTTATTGTGGGCAATTCCATGAACAATTCTCTTTGATAATTTTTTTTTTCTGGAAGGAATAAATGAGATACATCTGCTGGTACCCCCTCACAAGCAGCAAGTCCACAGCAAGGATGTCCCAGATTCCAAGCTTCAGCTGCACACCACAGCTATTTCCCTTTCCCAAAGTCCCCACGGACAGAATAAATCCTGTTGGTGCTGCTCAGCCATTCCCAAGGGCCACATGTGAACTGTGCTTCCTAAAGATTGACAGGAAAAGAGGGCTGGGGGCTGAGTGATCTTCCAGAAAGGGAGCTTGGAAAACAGAGGTTGTTTTTGAAACTCAGCTTTTCCAATACATCCTATGTCTTCAGCTGCTTAATACGCCCAGGAAAATGAGCTGCCTCCTGCTCTGCATTTCCAGCACAGCCTGGACTTGGTGCTTATCAGAGAAACACAAATAAATGGAATTCTTAAAAGTGTGTTTTAGATCTTTAAGGTGTCCAGCAAGATTTTTAAAAAGCCAAATATCCCAGCAAGTTAAATCGTCATTTCTCTTCTGGAGTAACTTGCTGTAGTTTTCCACAAGCAAGTCTGTAAAATTTTCTCTAATCGTGGCTTTTTTTTTTGTATTAGAAGCTGCTCTTTTCCACCTGCTTCCATTTTAATGTGTCCTCAATATCAGTTATTTTTACTTCAGCTCTAAGAGGCAAATAACGAGGATAAACAATAACTCTTCCTTTCACAAACAAAAATATGATATTGCTAGTAGAAGAAAACACGGAAAATTGCCAGGGAAATAAAATCTCAGCAAGTGTTTTCATTTGTCAAATTTGCTCAGCGAGAAGGTCCTCAGTAAAGAAAACATAATCCATAAAGCCAGCATCAATTATCGCAGAGTGGAGGCCCTGGGTTGCTTTTGCTGCTAATTTTTGCATATTGGAAAATGATGATTACACACACTCCATCACCAGGGAACAGGCCAATCCATACAAACACCTCCACAGTGGAAATCTGTGGAATTCTGCAAACCTGTAAACCTGCTGAAACAATAAAACTGAATTAATCTAAAGCAGTGGCTCAGTGCAACTGATGTTTCTGGGAAATACAAGATGACTTGTTAGCTGTGTATTAGTTCCTAGTAAAGATATGGGTAAAACTGGGATTTACATGGAGTTCTTCAGCTCCCATTGTGAAAACCACTACCAGTCTGTGCCAATAAAGAATACAGGAAATAAAGGAAAGGAGGAAGGAACCTGATGGCAAGGATCTAACCTAAAAGGGACAACAGAAAGTGATGAGACTAGGGGTGGAAATCACAAGAACTAGGGATTTGTTTATATAAATTCATGGAAATTGCTAAAACCAAACCCAAACAGACAAAGCCAAAACCCCAAAACATAATATCAAAACAAGCAAAACAAACAAAGGAAAAAAAATCCCTAAACAGAAAGCAAGGGGAAAATAGTAAACATGTAGATGGAGATCAAAAAAATATCTTAGGAAGGCTCATAAGTTCAGTAGATTTGGGGCACTTCTTGCTTAAAATTAAGCTACAAATCAGAGGCTTTAGTTATGCCATAGTTGTCCTTTCAGACCATACCTTCATTCTCACCCTTTTTTCTTTAAATTTGTGATGCTGAGCTCAATCCCTTTCTTAAAACACACACATGTGGCTTCTGGATGTTATCAAGTGCTGGAAGCCAGTCTGCTCACAGAATCCCAGAATCACTGAGGTTGGAAAAGCCCTCCAGGGCCATGGAGTCCAAGCTGTGCCCAATCCCCTCCTTGTCCCCAGCCCAGAGCTCTGAGTGCCACCTCCAGCCCTTCCTGGGACACCTCCAGGGATGGGGACTCCAAATCTCCCTGGGCAGCCCCTGCCAAGGCCTGAGCACCCTTTCCATGCAGAAATTCCTCCTGGTGTCCACCCTGAGCCTGCCCTGGCCCAGCCTGAGGCCGTTCCCTCTCCTCCTGTCCCTGTTCCCTGGGAGCAGAGCCCGACCCCCCCGGCTGTCCCCTCCTGTCAGGAGCTGTGCAGAGCCACAAGGTCCCCCCTGAGCCTCCTTTTCTCCAGGCTGAGCCCCTTTCCAGCTCCCTCAGCCACTCCTGGTGCTCCAGCCCCATTCCCAGCCCCGTTCCCTGCCCTGGACACGCTCCAGCCCCTCAAGGTCTGTGTGGCCACGAGGGCCCAGAACTGGACACAGCACTCGAGGTCCCTCAGCAGTGCCAGCACAGGGCACAGCCCCTGCCCTGGGGCTGTGGCCACACCAGGGCTGGCACAGGCCTGGATTCCTTCTTGGCCATCTGAACACACTCTGGCACTCACTCTGAATTCAAGTTTATTATTATCTAAGATACAATAGGAATGTCTCCAGTAGATGTGCAGGACAATGAAAAGCCTTTTGCAATTGTTCCCAGCAGCTCTTCATTGCTCCTGGAGGCACGGGCTACTATTGAAATCCTAATCTCATAGGATGCATCCTGTGTGGAAATATTCCAAAGACTGTTCTCAGAGAGGTTTTCTAATGTGCTAGGAATGTGCAATGTGCTCACCAACTTCCCCCACCACTGTGGTAATCCACTTCCCACTGACCTACAGATCCAATTAATTTGCAGCTAATGGAACTCCATGTCCAAAGGAATTCTGAGTATTACTCAAAATTCCCAGATGAGGCTGTTAGCCAACTGTCTTGGAAGGGCTGATAAGCAGCAGGAACACAGGGGCTACTCGTGGTGCATAATTTTGCTTCTGACATATGCTGCTGGTGTTTGGCACACAAATTGTCTTTCCAGTTCCTTAAAAAGATTTGTTGCTGGGTTTCATTCCTTTGTTACATAAAGTCATCTCATGGAAACGCAGTGTCTCGAGCTTGAAATGACCCTAAACATTTTATTTGCCCCAGATCTTACTTCTTCTCTGAGTTTGCTCCAGATCTTACTTCTCTGCTCCCCTGTTGAGAGCAGTGGAGTCCCTTGCAGGGCAGCCTTCCTCGAGACCTACTTTGAGGGAAAGCTTGGTGTGAATGAGGTGGTTCCCCCTCTGGCTGCACAGTTTGAGCCTGGTCCTTGATTTAGTCTCTCGTTTTGTGGTTGGGATCCCAAGGTAAGGATGGAATCATCCCTTTTCTCTGGCTGCATCTCTTCTTGGGGTCCATGAGAGGGATGTGCCACAGGGCAACCAAGGGACACCTCCCAGTCTGCCCCAAACAATGGCATTGGTGGGGCTGGTTTGTGCCTAGTTTAAGGGAAAGAGCAGCAGTGGAACCTGCATTCCCTGTAGTGATCAGGCAGGACCACAGGGCAGGTTTGGAGAGCCTGACTGGATCCCCTGGACACAGCACTGTCACCACCTGGGAAATGATGGTCTGTCGTGAGATCAGATTCCCCACAGAAGCATTTACCTACTCAAAAATTTCCAGCAAAATAGTTTTTGGGGTTTTGCCTGCAGAGTATCCACAGCAAAGACTGCAGTCATGGGCTCCCCTTCCCATCCAGCTGCATCAGCTCCTCCCTTGCAGCAGCAGATGGGAACAAATGGTGTCTTCAGACAAGGCAGCAGCAACAGAGCTGCACTGCAGACGTAAATAAATCTTTGCCACAGCATCAGAGCAGGTAAGGCAGAAAGATATCCACAGAAACTGTTCTTCCCTGCACAGAGCTGTCTCCCACATGCTGGTGCTCAGAAGATCTTCCTAAGCCACACTGGCCATAAATGTAGCAGCCCTGACAAGTCCAGTATGAACCATTCCCCCTTTTTTTCCTGGTGAAAGGGTTGAGGTGTTTCATCTTGCAGTGTGAGATTCACCCAAAGGAAAACTTTTCTGAGTAAGGAAGCATTGCAGTTCTGTAGCTGCATATTTTAAGCCTGGTTCCTAAGTATTCAAGTCATTATAAATCCCCTGACTTCAGCAGAGCTGTGCAGAGTTATGCCAGCTATGAATCTGGCTGTTCCCCCCTTAAGTACTTCCAAAGCATTAAAATCCTTTCAGAAATAAGTCATGCAGGTGATGTTTGCCCACACATAAATCAATTAGGACGTGAAAGGTTGTGTGCAGGCATGGGGATGGGAGAGGAACACGGGCGAAGAGAAAGGGATATTTCCCTTTTAAATTTTCCAGGTAGGTTTTTTTTTTTTTCCCCTCCAGGGCATCCTGTCTTTGGTGAACTTCAATCTATGTCCCCAGAGCTGCTCATTCTATAACACTCACACCACCAAAGGGTCATTAGGATTTATAGCACACATCCTTAAGGTTGGATTAATTGTGTATTGCTCCATGGGATGGGAGCTTTGCAACCTGGGCTCCTTACATGATGAGTTATCATTTTTGGGCTCCAGTAGAACCACAGTTTGAACCATCACTCCCTAATCTTCCCAAAAAGAAAAAAAAAACTGATGGGTTTATTTTTGTTTTAATTTTTTTTCCCTGAAATAGGCTGCCAGTGAAAGGTATCAGCCTTTAAAACTCCACCCTCCACATTCAGATTTTGAAAAAATAAATTGGAACTGTGCATTCTTATAACTCACTGATGTCCTCCCAAATCTGCTCTGAAATTTTTATTGTCAAGTGATGGTTTTGGTACTAATAATTCTTAAATATCCCCAAGACTCCATCAGAATGAGCTCTTTACCAATAAAATATCAGTAGGTGCACTGATTTCATAGCCAAAAGCTGAAAATCAAAGGGTTATTTTAGGATTATTTATTTTCTACACCAAAACAATTATAAAGATTACCATTTCATATCTAATCAGTTTGACAATGCATAAAAAAGTAGTAAAAATGTAAGAAAAAAGCTGATATCAGTTAGGCCCAGGAGAAAGGTGAATAACAAGGGTCCAGAAGTTCATAAGAAAGCAATTTTCCTGCCAGGTATGGACTATTTCTGACCAAGACCCAAAATGATGAAAACAAGATCCCAAAGCCTAATTTATAAATAAACTGCACCCAGGTGCTCACCCACTACACTCAAATAAAATGACTCTAACTAGGAATAAATATTTGCTCTGTGTCACATGAATCTGCCTTATAGCTCTTTCACTGACAGTGTAAGAATAAGTGAGATTTCCCATTATTATGTACGTCCAATTTTCCTTATCCATCATAAATTTGCTACTGAGCCCATAAATCTCTCACCTGATAATAATGTTTTCCAGTAGATACTTTTCTGAGCTCCTATTTGGTGAGATATCATACACAAACACTGCAAGTAGACAAAAATAAATCCACAACAGCTGTAATAATTGTCTGGGAAAAAACAGCACTTTGCTCAAGAAAGTCATTTAGGTAGAAGCTACAGATTTCCTTGTTGCATTTCCTATACTAAAATTGCTTCTGTAGGTTAGTGGCTGAAAATTCACAGAGCCTTGATTAAAATTTCAGGTTGAAATTTTGCCATGGCTTCCTCTCCCCTGCACCTTAAAAATGAGCATAATGACATGAGGAACAAGAGGAAAGGTGCAGGAAGAATTCTAGAAGTATTTTTGGTTTAGAGGGCACTTGTATCACAAATGGAGACTTTTCTTTTCCTCTGCTTACACTTTTAACCTGGTTCTGAAAAACTTGAGACTAAAGGAGGGCTGGATAAAGGAAAAAATTTCTGAGGCTCCAGTTTTATCTTGCAGAGAACTTAACCAACCAAAAAGGCAGAGGCATAAAATCCCAGTCCTCATCTCCATGCCCTTGATATTGATTCAGCTCACATGAATCTGCAGTGAGCTCCTTCCTTCCTCAGGATTCTTGTGAATGTGTGAATAGCTCAGGTCTGTTTTGATAAAAATGGCCCTGCTAACCCTGAGAGCTGCAGAGAAAAGCTCCGAAATGTGGCCCAAGTGAATCCTAAAGTGTTCAGAGTCTAATGATGAATAAAAGAGCCCGGCGTGTTTATTAGATTTCATCATTCTACAACACTTGGGCTCAGCAACAGCATAACCATAAAAACAGCACTTACAGAGCTTATGGAAAAAGAAAGGAGATTATTTTATGAAAAGGTGAGGCCCCTTCTAGGCTCAGGTTCCACCTCAGCCATCCTTGACTACGACCCTCACCCGTGCTCTGGTCGGGTACCTGACCCAGTTCTGTCCCTGTGAGTCAAACACAAGGACAGATTCCAAGGTGTTGCCCAAAATCCCAAACTTCTCTGCCCCAGTGCACATTCCTGCTAGCATGAGATGGTTGGGACAGTCCCAAGACTCTTGCACTGGTTTGTGGCTCATGTACCAGTGCAGTAATTGCCTGTGCAGTTCATCAAACACAATTTTTGCTTCCCTTTGAGCTCTGTGCAGACACAGTTTTCATTCTGCTGAGTGCAACTTGCCACTAAGAATGTCACATTTCACATTTAAGAGGCCTAAATCTCCTTTTCCCACTGTTCATAAACTCATATTCAACAGCAATCCTGAGCAAGGCTGTGTTTTACTGCAGCCTGGACATGGTCAATGAGGCCTGGAGTGTGGTGAGCATCTCAAAGTGATTCCATAAAGCAGCATGTGATTAAAGCCCTGCAGAGAGCCACTCTTCCCCTCAGAAACAGCATTCTTGAAACAATTCCTGCTTTGGTTTTACCTCTGCTCCTCCCAGATATGTCTGGAACCCTGAAATTCCCATGCCAACACACTGGGAGAGACTGTTCCAGAAGACTTTGTGCTCAGGGTTGCAGCCAGGAAAGGTTTGAGCAGCTCTCAGAGGTGCACGTGAAGCTGCTGACGCTCCTCCAAACCCACAGCTCCCACAAATCATCCCAGCACTGCTTTAAATTCTGGGAGCGTCTGCACCCAGAACGATGCCTGCTGATCTCAGAGGAGTTCTGAGAGCCATCATTATTGCAATTGTCTGCGGGGGTCTGTCTGAGGAGCTCAGCAGCCTGTGCAGCACCGTTCCTTGGCCAACAGCACCATCTGCCTCCAAGACCCGCTCACAGGAGCACACTGTGCTTCCTCCGTGCTCCCCGGCACTCTCTGCTCCTTCCTGCAAACCCATTCCTGGCTGTGTTATCATAAGGGCTCTGCTGCGTGTGAACCAGGGTTTGGAAACCTGGAGCCAAGGTTTTCAATCTCCAGAGCTCACATAGCATCCTGAAATGTCCAGCGCAGTGTGGCAGTCCGAGTTGTCACTGGGAAACCAGCAGCACACAGCAGGCACTGCAAAAGCCAGGGTTTTATCCCTGTATGAGCCTGGCTGGAAACAAGGATAAGTCTGCATAGTAAACATGAGTCCTGGTTATCCTTTTCTGTGCCACAGTGATGCCTCAGGTTTCCGCTTTTATATTTTTCAGAGTCTGTGCTGCTTTAGTGTGTGGGTCTGGGCTTCATATCAGGGGATGGTGAGCTCTCTGCACAGAGTAGGGAGACAAAACAATTCCTTCTCTAGCTGGGGACCAAGGACAAATGATCCAAATCTCAGGCCCAAGAGCACAAACAATGTGGACTGAAGAGACAAAAACAAGGATGGGACTTGATAACCTAACACTGTAATTGAACAATGAACTCCAAGATGCAAATGGAGCAGAACTGATAAAAGTGACAGAGCCCGTGCCCAGTGTCCATTTTGTGCCCATTTTGGTTCATCTTGGGTGCAGCCCTGGCTGGGCTCTTGTGCTGCCCAAGGTGGATCCATGGAGGAAATCCTTTTAATAAATCCTTACTTTATTCTTTAGCTCTGTCCAGCCTCTGTTCTAGGTCAGCCTGCACAAGGCATCAACAGCACTGTTAGAGATGAAAGGGATCTTTTAAAGATCGTGTGACCTAGCTCCCCTGCAATGAGCAGGGCCATCTTCAGCTCCAACAGGTTGCTCACATCAGTATGAAATGTGGTTCTTGTGAGGTATTAAATCAGCTTTACAGCACTGAACAGAAAAATCCTGAATTTCTCTTCCCTTTAATTTGCAGTGAAATCTTGGTTACTCAAACTGGAGTGGTTTGGGAGTGATTTCAGGGTTTGCCCTAACTAGGAGTACAGAAAGATATTTGTGCCAGAGGACACAAACTTGTGTCAGAAGACACAAATATGTAGCTTGTTAATTGTTTAGATTAATTTGCTGTATTTGGTGGATTAATTTGTTAATTAATTTGCTGGACCTTCTGCAAAATACATCTGCTCACAGCAACAAGCAAGGGAAATTCCTTGGGGGAAACTCCCACCTTAATCTTTAGGATGGAGATGCTCAAAAAATCCAGTTGCAAAATGGCTGCAGTGCCATAACCACAGTAAAAAAAAATGCAGCAGCATCTCTTGGTGGAGTAATGACCTCCAGAGACCTGGGATTTCAGCTGGTGTGTCAGAGTGTGCTGCAGCCTGAGGTGACCATTCCCACCTCCTGAGAAGAAATGCAGATGATTCCTGCTTTAAATTCAGCTATGCTGGACCTCCCTCCATAGGTTGGCATGGGAAGCTGTACAGACAATAATTTCTTGACATCCTTTAACATTGCCCATGGAAATGGGAAAAGGGGAAAGCCTGAACAAAAGCATTTAGCAAAGGCCTGATCTCCTGTCCAATATTCAGTGCAGTGTCTATAAATAAATAAATTAACACATAAAGTTGAACTCTTATAAATCTCATTAGCAGTCATTTACTCCTACAGCTCCACCACCTGCACTGCAGTCATGGCTTAGTGATACATGAAATAGGACAGAAAATACAGACCTATCCCTTGCCCTCTGATTAGATTTTAGGTAATTTTGCACTTTCCAGCCTGCAAAAAGAGCAAATGGAAAATGGACATAACCAAAATCTCTTGCTGCTACTCGTGTTCACAAGTGTGCCACAGCCCTTCTGGAAGTCTACCCTGCCTTTTAACCCCAAAATGAGACTAAAAATTGTCACAGTCAACCTTTCTTAAAATACAGACAATACAAAGGCACAGAAAGCAGCTAAAAGGGCTGGTGGGAACTGTCCCCACTTCCTTCTGTCCCTTGTTGCTGGGTGAGCCCTTCCCTTCAGGGTCATCATCATCCCACCAAGCCTGCTGCATTCCCACTCAGAAAATTCTTTTGTTCCTTCTTTTCTCAAGTCTGGCTTTGCATCCTGAGCCTCTTCTGGAAAGCACAGGGAATTAAAGGCCCAAATATTCTTATATTTAAAGAATATTCTTAAAAAACAGAAAAAAGTGCTTAGGGTTTGTTTTGCAAAGTGGATTTTATAATGTAAATTAACATGAAGTAGGGGATTATAACAGGGTGAAGCATAATCTTTGAATGCCTTTAGAATATTGGCCCTGGCTGTGTGTAACCAGGAGCACCCAGCACCCCTTAGGACTGGACTGGGGCACTGCACACACGTCAGCTCTCACCCAGGTATTTTTAGAAAGTTGGGGTTTTTTCTCTTGGTGACAGGAAGAATTTAAAATGCACCCCTGGGTTGCCTCAAAGAGTGGGGTCCAGCCCCTTTTCTTCATCATGGTTACTGCATATCATAAGGAAATGTTGGGAGACCTGATTAAATATTTTATAGCCCGGTCCATTTAGCAGCCCCAGTGTTTGAACTACTGAAAATGAGGAAGGAGGGCTTGCCTGTACAAGGGGGCTGAGCAGAGCCTCACTCGGGTTCTTTCACCTTCAGCTCCCACCTGGAGTTTTCTTTTCTAACCAGCACAACCTTATTTGAATCCATGTTCTCCCTCCTCCACTGCTCTGGCCTTGGGCTGCAGGGAATTCCCTGATTCCAGCCCCAGGTAAGGGGTTCAAATGATGGCTTTGATCCCCTGTTGTAGAAGCAGAGGAGACCTGAGGGAGGGGAAACCTTCTGCACCCTCCTGCTCCTCCTGATGTCAGAAATCAGGGTAAGACAGAGCCTCCTTCCCCCAGTGCTTGCTTTTCTGGCACTGCAGAACAAAACAGGTTTCTGTGCCAGGTATTCCTGCTCTTCCTACTCAGAATCATGGAATCTTTATGCTTGGAAAAGCCCTCTAAGACCACCCAGTCTAACCCATTAACCCAGCACTGCCACGTTACCACTAAACCACATCCCCCAGTACCACATCCAGGTGTTTATTGAACACTTCCAAGGACAAAGTGGGGACTTCATCCTGTTCCCACTGAGGTCCCTGAAGAGCTCCCACCTGGGAGCATCATTTTCCCATATATGAGAGAGGCCTTGCCTTGAAAAGCAATAAAATAACACAACCCCCAAAGCTGAAGGTAAATGTACTCCTAATTTTGGGTCCTCCTGCACTGTGGGGAGAGCAGCCATCTATCTGTTATGCAGCTGCCAAAACATATTGGAGAAAATTTAACAGCAAAGCATTTACTGTAACGAAGCATACACAGCATTCCCAATGAAAAATACGGGGAAGAGGGAAGCTAACAAGCATGCACAGCCCGGGGAAGAGTCTGTACTGTTTGGGGACTCGCTGGTTTGAGTTGCCAGGCACTGAGGGATGCTCTGGAGGGACTGGGAGCAGCAGTTATTGATTCAGCACCGCCACACGCAGGCGGGATGCGGCGGGCAGGGAGATGCCAGCTTTCCCTCCGGAGCCATGAAATACAGCTCCCTCTTTCCCTGCAAAAAGGGTTTATTAAAGCTGTCAGACTGCTTTGAAATAATGACAGGTGCTCCACAAATCAGCAGCCTTAGCTCCTTACTTAGCGAAGTGCCAGAGCATGGGCTAACAGCACAAAGTGAATATCAAAAAAAATTAAAAAAGCATAACACAACAGGATGGGAATGTCCAGCAATGTGGGGGAAAAATATCTAATTTTCTGTTGTTTTTAAGCCACTGAGACATTTAGGCAGAAATTTTAATATAATAGAAATAAGTAGTATGGATATTTTCCTTTACAACCCGCTGAGCTCGACAGACGAGAGAAATTTCTGTTTACCTCATCCTTGCAAGGTATTTTTCCCTAATGTCTGTAACTGGCTGGGAAAATTATGACAACTGTAGGCAGAATCTAACAGAGCCTGAGAAGAAAACAAAATCTTTTCACAGAGAGGAGACAAACTGCAGAGGTTTTTTGGCAGAGGTTTGCAGTCTGAAACGTTCTATGCCATGCTGCTCTTCCCTTTGCAGGCTGCTTTGGTGTCCAGTCAGGGCAGTGTTAGCACTGATAGACAATGAGTTACAAAATTAATCATGTGGGGTCCTGCCAGGACTGAAGCAATGCCTGTGGTCTGACCCACCCCTCTGCAATGGTCTGAGAGCAGAGAATCCTGGAATGGTTTGGGTGGGAAGGGACCATAAAGATCACCCCATTCCATCCCCTGCCATGGGGAGGGACCCCTGCCACTAGCCCAGGTTGCTCCAAGTCCTGTCCAGCCTGGCCTTGGACACTTCCAGGGATCCAGGGGCAGCCACAGCTTCTCTGGGCACCCTGTACCAGGGCCTGCCCACCCTCACAGGGAAGGACTTCATCCCAATATCCCCTCTAACTCTGCCCTTCTGCAGCTTAAGGGCAGGGTTAGAGGGAATATTGGGATATTGGGATATTCTGCCAGCCCCCTTGTCCTGGCACTCCATTCCTTGTCCCAGTTCCCTCCCTAGCTCTCTTGCAGGCTTGCCCAAGTGCAAATATCCTGGAACCCTGGGACTCTGCTGCACCACCCACCAGAAATGAGCTGCTCCCCAGCACCCAGAGAACATATTCCCACTGTACCCATGGGATTTCCATGGCATTATTCAAACTGTGAAGCCTCAAAGTATTTTTGAGTGCCTTGCAGTGACACAAGTAGCTCTGGTTTGTGAAAGGCGTAAAAGCAAATCCAGAGGCTCCCATCCCAGAGATTTCCAGCACAGAGAGCAAATGGTCCTGGCTGTAGAAACTCCTCCACTGCCTCACCAAGCTCTTATGTCCTAATGCTCCAAGGATAACAGAGCCCCTTGAACTGCTAAGATCTCTTTCTATCTGGGTTGTGTAACATTGCTAAGGCAAGGCTATTTGCAAACATGCAGACATCTTAAAAAATATCAAAAAGACATTAAATATTAGTTAAATGTTGGACTCAATGGTCTTGGAGGCCTTTCCCAACCCAAATGATTCTATGACTGTGGTGTTACACAACTCCACACACTGTGAGGGACTGAAACTGTCATCAGTGAGAAGATGCAGCACAATTCTCTCACCATTTGCATCCTGATGGCTCCTGATGTCTCCAAACTGCTGTGTCTGTGCACAAGGAGCTGCCACAGGGAGGAGCAGCCACCGCTGGAAAGCTCCATGGGCTTCCTTGAGAAAGGACACGTGCAAGTTCAATCTCCATCCCTCAGGGATCAATCCTGGTGCCAATACTGCTCAATGAGTTTATTAAATGACCTGGCTGCTGGGGTAGAGTGTGCTCCCATCAGTGATTCATCACTGGGCAGAGCTGTGGATGTGCTGGCAGCTCTGGCCACCCTTCAGCGAGACTTCGACCAGATGGAAAAATGGGACAGGGTGAACGGCCTGAAATTCAATAAAGGTAATAAAGGAAAGTGCAAACTCCTGCCCCAGGGGTGGGATAATCTCAGCACAGGCTGGGGCTGAAAGCAGCTTGGCAGAGAAGCAGCTGGGGGCCAGGGTGGACACCAGGCTGGACATGAGCCAGCGCCGTGGCCGAGCAGCAAAGGAGCCAGCGGGGCCTGGGCTGCACTGGGAATGCTGCCAGCACTTACAGGAGGGGAAATTCCCCCTCTTCTTAGCACTGGAGAGGCCACACCTGCAGCACATGTCCAGATCTGGGCTCCAACATACCAGAAGAGTCCAGTGAAGGGCACAAATATTGCAGGGACTGGAGCATCTGGCCACTGCTTCTGCCACTGCTCACGTTCAGCTATCAGATAGGCAAGACCACATAGCTCTCAAAAATGTGCAGCAAGAGCCAAACATGAGCTTAGACAAAGAAAATGTTTATTGGATTAGGCCACATGTCACAAAGAAACCCATCATACTGATAAGCTGCACAAAATATGTCCAAAGAGTCTGTGCCCATGGTCACAGAGCATCTCTAAAACTCTTGTTCTCATTTTTTATACTTGGCTGCTGCATGTCTTTTAAACACCTGGCTCTATGGAGCTAAATTTATAAAATCCACAAGAATGACATTAAGGTGAAGCTGTTCCTTTTATAAACAATTCTTCCTAACTTCTGAATACTCTTCCTATATGACCACAGTAAGAATCTGTTCAATGCTTATCCAGGAAATTTTTGCCTTAACATCTTAATCAAAGGAGTAGCCTGTTTCCGTCTGAGCTGAGTTTTGTGAGGAGATGGAAATGAGGCCGAATTTCAGAGAATGATGATATGAGGTACCGAGCAGTAAAATTAGATCAGGCACCACACTAAGTCAGGAGGAGCAGTTCAATAACTGGCAGGCAAAAACAATGACATTTTTAAGAACAGAGAAGGGTGTGTTTGCCACAATTTTTCACCTTCTCCTCACATGAGTTCTCAATATTTTGGACATATTTGTGCTGTAAAAAAAAAAATCAGACTGAAGAACAGACAGATTTTTTTCCTTTGGCATTTTAAGAATAAGAGAATTGTCAATCTCACTTGTGGAGAGCACCAACTGTGCTTTAATATCCAGCAGTGTGCAAAAGGGAGAATATGTAAAATGAAAGGTTTATCCTTATAAGAAAATTACCCTGGAGATAAAAAGAGTTTTTTTCACTTAAAATTGTGCTGCAATTGAGTTTAAAAATTGGGTTCTCAATTTAAGGTTACTTTGTTTATTTTTTTAAGCATAGAAACATCCGAAACATAGAAACATCCGAAGCACAGACTGAATTAGCAATAGATACTCCATTCTGTGACAGAAGCAGAAGGTTTTAAGATGAAAATTGAAAAATCAATGGGAACATGGAGTTAAACTGGTTAAAAGTAGACGTGGTTACACGCATGGTGACACTGAGTTAAGTTAGTCCTGATTTAGCACTCTGGCTCTGCACAGGCTGACTTGAAGCCAGTCAAAATACATAGTTATTAATACTTCAGCTGAATTCTGGCTTGTCAGGTGGCAGAAGATTCAGAAGCTGCTCAAAAGACAAAGACTCCCACCGAGCCCACAAGGGCGAGTCCCCGAGAGCCGCCCCACTCTCATTATCAGTGCTCTCTGTGTTCCTCTCCCTTCCAAGCTGAGAATACCAATCAGCTTTAATGCTTGGCAGGAATTATTCAGCCTATTTGGTAAAACTGCCTTCAAGCCACATATAGGCTGTGACAAAGTTTTCTAATTAAACAGTTTCATTAAGCAGCAGAGCATACCTTTGTAAATCCCACTGCTGCCAGCTCTGGGCCTGATCCTCCTCCCACTGAACTCCAGAGGAGCAGGATCCCTGTATTTACATTTCTCCCTGTCTGGGAGATCTTAGGAATCAATAAGCAAAAGTTATTCTAAGTCTCAAAAAACATGCATTCTCTTTGGGATTCTCTGGGCAAATTGCTTATTGATTTTTCTCAGTGCATACTGCTGATTTTCATAGGCCTTGGATTGTTTGGGGGTTTTTCTGGCATTGTGTCATGTAATCATAAAAATTCTCCTCTGATACTATGGGTATCACCCAAATTTATAATGTGTCTGAGTCAATATGAACACAGGCTGTCTCAGAACACCAAAGTTATAAGGTTGGTGGTACTGGAGAGTACACGACGTTCATTAAACGAAATCCATCCCACCAACCATCTCTGTCTGAGCCAGAAGCACTGGATGCCCCAGAGAAGTCTCCACAAATAACATCCCAACATCAATGGAGGCTGAAAACATTCCAAACCCCTCCCCTTCACATTTTGAGTAAGCTGACTCCTACTCAAATGGCACGTTCATTCCTGCAGAGGTGAAAAGCCAAAATTGCTGCGGTGTGAGGCAGGAAAGCCCCAGGGGCCACTGGACTCAGGCCCTGGGCAATCCCCACTTTTATGGAAGCAGTAATCAGCTCCTCGCTTTCAGTCCCTCCTGCCTGTCCCTAGCACCTCTGCAGAGCTGCTTGTGAGCATTTCCACCCAAGCTGGCACCTTGTCACTCTGCATTCCAAAGACGTGTCCCCGTGTGCCTCCATCCAGGCCTCTGACAAGCCCAAGGAAAGCCCGTGGAACGACCCTCATCGGGGAATGGCCCACGAAATCATTTAGTGAGGATGAGAACCTCAATCCAGCAGCCTTGAACAGTCTAATTAACCTTCCAGGAGAGGGTCTCCCCTTCGCCGTGTTTTTGAAACAAATGGGAGCAGCTCACAGGTCAATGGCAATCTCCCCACCAGGCAGGGGGGTCGGGGTGACTCAGGGAGAATTTTAAGGCTGCAACTGAATGCACGTAAATAAGCTGAGAGAAAGCACATCTGCCACTGCTCATCATGAGTAAGAGCAGTTTCTCAGAGCTACAACTTCCTATCACATTCTTCCAAATTATGCAAAACACTTATTTTCAATTTCCATAATTCTTTCATGAGGAGAATCTACCAAGTTTTTGCCAGCAAGAAAAGTTTGCGTTTAAAGAGATTTTTTTTTTTTTCACCTTGATCATCTAAGAGAACAGAAAAAAAGACACTTTTTTCCCCTTAACAACATCTTTGGAGTGGCCCTCCAGCTGTCTGTCCACCTCTGCAGATTGCTTCATCCAGAAAGAGTTGTCACATAGGGAGAGTTAATGCATCAGACAGAGACAAGCTGCAGCGACCCACACGCTCTCACATATAAATAATATAGAATATGAGCTGTTTGTGTGAGCACAGAGATTTCTGCAGGGCACTTTAATATTTTGTTTACATCTAAAAGTAAATACAGTTCTTTAAACAGCTGCTTCATGGTCCCCAGCTGTCCGTAAATATGAAAAGCAAGTGACATTTGTTTCAAAACAGCCAGTAAATTATATATCTAGAACAAAAATCTAGTAACTCTGCTCAGATTGGTACTGCAGTGAAAACTTCGGCCAGAGTACAGACCCACACTATGCATCCATGGGAAACATTTCCACTTCTCCACCAACCACCTGTCTGGACCCTGAGGTGGGAGGAGGTCAGGGACACTTCCCCATTACTAGGAAGAAGTCAGGGACATTTTTCTGGAGGCACTTCTCCCATGCTGTCTTATCTCCAAATGCGGAATGTCACCAAGCAACCAGCATTCCCAGCCAGCCCCTTCACATGGTCCCCTGGACCCTCCTTGCCCCTTAAATCCCACTTTGACCTCCCCCAGGCCTTCTCTACTGTGTTGAGATGGCATGGTCAGGTTTTAGGAGTGAGGTGGCTCCAGGAGTGGCCTCTGTGAGCAGCTGCCATAAGCTTCCCCAGTGTCCAGCAGAGCCAATTCCAGCTGGCTCCAGGACCTGCCGCTGGCCAAGGCCGAGCTGGCAGGAATGATGGTGACATCTCTGGGATAACAGATGTAAGAAGGAAAAAAAATGTGATATTGGGCAGAAGGAACCACTGCCAGAGAAGACTGGGGTGAGAATATGAGAGAGGAACAGCTCTGCACACACCAGAGTCAGTGCAAAAGGAAAGGCAGGAGCTGGTCCAGGTGCTGTAGCTGAGAATCTCCTGTGACTCTGTGGGGAAGCCCAGGGTGAAGCAGCTGTGTCCCTGCAGCCCATGGAGGGCACAGGGGTGCAGAGACGCACCTGCAGCCCCCAGAGGAGCCCACACCAGAGCAGGGGATGCCCAAAAGAAGCTGTGACCTCATGAGAAGTCCAGGTAGGAGCAGGATCCTGGAAGGGACCTGCAGACCCCTGCGGAGAGGAGCTCTACATGCTGGAGCAGGTTTGCTGGTATTTGTGGCCCTGTAGGCAACCCAGACTGGAGCAGGCTGTGCCTGAAGGACTGCCCTGTGGAAGAGTGACCCACGTGGCAGCAGCTTGTTGCCCTTGGGATGGACTCACACTGGAGAAGCTCCTGGAGAACTGTCTCCACAGGGAACAGAGAGGGAGCAGGGGCAGGACTCATAAAAGCACAGAATGGTTTGGGTTGGAAGGGACCTTAAAAGTCATCTTGTCCCACAGACAGGGATGCCTTCCATTAGCCCAGGTTGCTCAGAGTTTTACACACCTGAACACTGTCTGGTTTTTTTTTTCCAGCTACAGCAATTGTTACTTAAAAAGAGATATAAACCTTTCCTGTCCTGACTTTGATGATATTAAAACAAACTCATTTTGAGTGGTCTGACTTGTCAAGCTTCCTAGATCGTTCCCAGGCTTCCTCATTACTTACCACTTCATCAGCCCTCTGTTATCTCCACAATTTATCATTGAGTTTGCCCTGCTTCTAGATAAAAATATTCAATAGCTTCTGCCTACTCTTAATCCAGGCAGACCTCAGCTCTGGGGAGAGGAAATCAGAAAAAAATCTGATGGTTGTTCTGCAGTAATGACATCTTGGGCTGTGCCAGTCAGGTTTCAATCCAGTTAATGTGAACTTCCCTGACATGGTATCACTTGCTCTTTTACAGAATGCCAAGCAGACAGGGTTAAATGCCTTACAAAAGTCTACTGGGCTAAGTATGTCAAGCTCCCCACTTCCTTTGCCACCTACATTTGTAATCCTCTCTTGATTGAATGAGTCCAGAGTCTATTTCCATAAACCATGTTCTCTCATGATCGTTCTATTCCTGTCCCCTCATTCCATATTAATTGAATAACATATTAGATCCACAACTGATGTCATGCTACCCAAGCTGGAAATTCTCAGATGGCATGTGGACTGTGATGCAGAGTGTCGTTCTTCCTGAATATTTCATCATGTTGCCATTTCTGAGTCACTATTAGAGATTTTATCACCTCCATCTTCCAGTGGGCCCGGAAGTGGGTTAAGGTTTCATCTTCCAAAGCTACATAAGAACATCCTACTGCCAGCTGTGGTTCTTTCTCAGTGTTTTTAGATTTCACATCATATTGCCAGCTAATTTCCTCTCTTGTCCCTTTTTGTGTTGCTTTTTTTCCTTTTTATTTCCTTCACTTCTCCACTGAACACCCTTCCTCCCCTATTGCTGCACTGTGGCATTTCAGTGGGAAGGCTCCAAACCCTACTCACATTTTATTCTTTCAAATTTTCTTGACAACATATTTTTAGCTTTTAACTTCTTCCACTTGAAGAACTTTTCCATTAAGTACATAGGGACTGCCTCCCGTCTGCATCATCAAATCACTTTGGGATCCTCAGCAACCAACAACTCCCATTCCACAGAGTGATTTGTCTCCATTCCTCATCAAAAAAGGTCCCAAACTGAGGTGCACTGGGGGAGATACGACAATTTTCATGTTAGGAAATGATCTCTGACAGTTTGAGAAGACTGCAGGGGATTAACCAAAGACCTCCTTTGTGCCACAGGATAATTTTTCATCATTCCTCAGTGCACCCTCCCTCAGGAAAAAGAAACTGAGCTGGCTTGTTCACAAGCCTGGACCTGAAAGCACTGTGGGCTTGTGAGAGGCAGAGGGATTGAGCCTCTCCTCCTCTTCCCAAGATTGTCCCACTGGCACAAACTCTTGTCAATGCATTTTTGGACAAGGAGGCGTAACTGAATATGGAAAAGTTTGGCCCACCTGCCCAAGCACAGCTTTTCACCCTTATTCAGGCCAATCAAAAAGAAAGGACAGAGCCTAAATCAAGAAGTCAGCATCCTGAAGAGCACCCTGAAGGCCACTGTTCCTTGTCCCAGCACAGATGGGATCTGTGTACCTTCATATTCCTACCAAAATCAATCATTCCTTGAGATGACAACTCATTAATCTGATACAAACTCCCAAACTCTTACTGCAATCAGCACATGAGGAGAGCCTAAAGAGAGTTCCATCCTCCTCCTACAATAAACTTCCTAAGGAATCTCTGAAATTGGGTAGGTCCAAAGAACAGGGGTGTTTGAAATAATAGGAAAAGTGCAAGGAGAGTTGAATTTTTAAGAAAAAAACAGGTAATTGAATGTCTAATTTCCCTGCTCCATGCTACATTCAGCAGTGCTGTCAGCACCGTGTGTTAAATACTAAAAAAGGATGAATGTGGTGGAGCTGTGAACTGGTGTTGGTGTCACCACCTACACTGGCAATGTCACATTGGGATGGGGCTTGTGTTCTGGAAACTCCAGCAGAGATCATAAGGGAGAACTCATGGAATGTTTGCAAAGCCTCCCTCCCTTCCTGGTGTCACCAATTTCCACAGAAAAACCTCCTGAGCACCTTGTTTATTTTAAGAGAATACCTATTGTCTCAGCATCTGGGTCAAAGGAGTTCACACCTCTTTCTCCTCAGCTTCCCATCTTCTGCTCATGGTTCTGTAGGAACATCTGTGGCAGAGGGTAAGCCCACCTTCCACTAAGCTTGCTGAATTAGGCTGATATCTTGGAAAGGGTTGTAAGCTTTTCCCCTTTTCTTCTTTATCTGTCACTGCAGAGACAGCCTGGGAGAACAGATTTCATTTCTGAAGCCGGCCAGCAGTAAGTTTTGTCCTGAACTATATTTATTTTTGTGTTTCCAAAAGTTTCCAGTCAGAGTATCAAGTTTAGTTCTTATCAGATAATTACACAGCACTTGCCTCCTGAGGCAATTTTAAATCAATCTCAGGAAAGGCAGTAACTATACACTGTAGATAATTATAGTCCATTAAAGTTCCTTAAGATTAGATTCAGAGATCACTAATCACACAAGGTCATAAATGTACTGCACCTTTCCGTGCTGGTGTCTGAATTTTGATATGTGGCCCTTTTGCAGGAAAAAAAATATTTTCTAGCATTTTTTATTGAGCAAAATATCAGATGCAAATAGCAAACTAATTAAAAACATGCTAAATTATTGCCCTAAAAGTTATCTCAGTTCTCACCAGTCAGTCACAGAGCGAGAATCGAGCATAAAGCAAGACTGTCATTTTAAAGATAGTCTTGACAAAACATGTCATATTTTATATTTAAAATAATGTCTAACCAAACGCCTTCCTTACTCTGGGAAAATGGCTCCTTTAATTGCTGTGAGAGATGTGTGAAGCGTGCCTGTCAAGGATTTGATTAAATGAAGAAGCGCCTTGTGCGTCGCACCGAGCGGAAATTCTCCAACTCCAAGTGTTTTCCCTGTGGCAAAACATCGTTTTTGCTCAAAACACATCAAATCCATTAAGGCAATCAAAGCCAATCTCTCTGAGGTCAGGTTCTCCCCAGCTGCAACATCCCAGTTCTTGATCACTTTAAGCGGGGTTTGGAGCAATCTGGGATAGTGGAAGGTGTCCTTGCCCATGGCAGGGGGATTGGAAATTGATCTTTAAGGTCCCTTTCCACCCAAACTATTCCATGGTTCTACAAAAACACAATGGAAGGTGTAAAGGTTTACCCTACAGTCAAAACCAAACCTTGACCTGAGGCAGTTGTAACCCAGCCTTGCTGGTTCTACAGTCAGTGGAATTCAATTGATCAGTGGTTGGTGGCTCCTCGGACCTCACAAGAGTGAAATCCCTGCTCAGAGGAGATATCAGACAGTGCAGGCAGCTCTGGACTACCTCAAGACCAAGTCAAATGCTTCAGAGATCTCCAGCTGATATTTTAAAGGCCTCTGCTTTCTATTAATACTTTAAACTTTTTATTCCTGGAGAAGATAAAAGCAAATATTAACAAAGAACAATTTGCCTTGGGATAAACAATCTGGTTTTGCAATGGCCCCACATATTGGCATGACAAAAAAAAAAAACCAGTAAGTGCTTCTATATGACATGAAATCATTTAGTGCCACTAGGACCAAGTCACTCTGTACCAGGGGCTTTCCAGACCTGTGGAGCTGTTGTTTCTCAGGTTTTCTGTAAATTATTTCTCCTAGCTCTGGTTGCACGAAGTAATCTGACACCAAGTATTATTCCTTGAGAAGAAATTGCACACTTTTGCCCAAGCCCCACCTCTCTAGATGAGTTATATTCAGGGTTAACCTTTCTTCCAATATTTGATGTCAAAACAACAATGGGGAATTTACAAGGGTCTTTCCAGGGTTTCAGGAAACCGCCCACAGCCAGACCAGAAACAATAATTATAAACATTAAAAAACCCTCAAAAATACATTTACCTGCCTCACCCAGTGTACCACATTCATCAGGCCAAAGTCAGAATCTCTGAAGTATTTTAAATTCCTTTCTTTTGAATCACAGAATCTGCCTTCCTGAAGATGCAGGAAAAACTCTGGGTGCTCCCACAGAAGGAAAGATTCCCCAGAGCTGTGAATGCAGGCTTCCTGCTCCATCCTGTGCATCCAGACCTGATCCCTCAGAATTCCCCCATGGCCTATCACAAGGGGATTCATCTCACCCAGCATCAGGCAGTTCATCTGAGCTGGTTGCTCACACTACTGCTATTAGAGATTTCTCATACTAGAGAAAAACTGGCACTCTCTGAGAGTAATCACCTAATTTCCTTAGACATCCCCTGCAGAATGAGATTAATTTGTGGTACAGTAGCTCCCTAACCTCAGTCAGAATCTGTGAAGTGTTTGTGCAGAAATACCCAAAAACTGCTGACTTCTTTCACATGCAGAGAGCTGGCTCATTAATTTTTGGCTTGCACATAATTAAAGACACTAAGGAAGCCTGAAATGACACGGATTCCATATTCCTACAGCCAACACAGAGAACATGACAGCATTTTCACCCAAAATGCCTGCTTTTGGGGCTGCCATAATGGGTTGTAAGCATGGAGTACATGCAATAACTCGTTGTTGTAAAGGTCAGAAGACAGAAATCCCCTGTACAAGACAAAGATTTGTATGCCAAGAACACAAATCGGGATTTTAAAACAATGAAGATAATCTGAGGCTTTACATTTTCTTCTAATTCAATAGTTCACAAACACTTAACATTGCAAACATTCCCTCATCAGGGAAGCTGCTCAACAGTACACTCAGGTTTGCAGAGAAGTCATTGTAAGATTGGGAGCTGAGTTACCACAATGTCAACAGAGGAACACAGAGAAATCAATTTATTAGATTTTTTTTTTTTTTTAGTATCTGAATTATCTCAGAAATTGCTAACTGATTTAATTTTCAAAGCTGGGCTTTAGGAAGCTCATCTGGAATATATTATTAATCAGGAGTATTATAAATGTTACATGGTAATGACTGAAGCCCTTGGTGAGATCAGGGTTGCCTTGTGTTTGCTTCATACAACTCAGTAGGGGAAAAATCCCAATCCCTAAAACATGTACAGTCTTTGAGAGACAAGGCAGAAAAAAGGTAGATGAAACACAGACACAATTAAGTAATAAGTCTATGAGTAAACAGCAGGTCCGTGATGAATCAGCAGCAGAATCGACATCCCAAATCAGTACCTTGTACACAAAATCATTATATTCTAATTAAAAATCTTTATCTGCAATAGTTGAACACAGCATAAAACTGAGCTCCATTTCTAGAAGAATGGTATCTCGAAACAACATTCTGGAGGAAATTTTAAGCACAAGGAGCAAAGTCTCCTGAGTACAACATTCATCGTCATGTGCTGAGCATTAAAGAAATCACCAGTGAGGTCTGAACAAGGCTCCAGGGAATCGAGCAGGAGCCCTCAAGCTGGAATTTTCTCCCTGGAAACTCAGGAAAAACTGGCTTTTCCACAACACTCATTATGTTACACTCCAGAGTTATGTTTCAGTCACATTTCGATTTTCTCTGCAATGCTTTAACTGCATTTTCAAATAAGTCAAGACCCAGGGCACCTGCAGAAAAGCCCATCCCTTCCCAAACTTTCCTACTGGAGTAACACCTGGAGGAGAGTTTAGAGTTCCACAACAAACATTCATTTCTATGACAATGCCAATCAGTATGGGGAACCATCCACTTGGCATTGCTAATCCCCCATTTGTGATCCTATTGATGTTGAGTGAACAATGTCACCAGACAGAGCTCAGGAAACCACGAAAAAGTCTTCCCTGAATGTGTTATGGTCTAAAAAATAAACTCATACACTGCATATCAAAATACTGGCAAAAATTTAGGGTCAGATCTTACAGGATTGAAGTGTGCATGGAGATTTGGGATCACTCAGAGTGACCAGGAGCACAGTGAGACCTTCAGAGACTTTGCATAAAATCCAATGAGTTTTGGTGACTTTTACTTAGATCTGCCTAAGAAACTGAGGAGAGAAATTGAAGTCCATCTTCCCCTGTGCCTTTACTCATGACTGGAGAAGCACTTTTGTGAGTGACCCAAGGAGGAAAAAAATAAAAGAAAAAGCCCAAACCACAGAAAATATCTATACGCTGCACTCATTTACCCAGAAGTGAGAATGTTCCATTTTCTGCTCAGCCCAAGTGAAATCAAGGCTATTCTTCTATTGGGCCAGGAAAGATGATCTCCAACACAAACCAGGAAAATCCTTCAGGATACCCACCACAAGAAGAGGGAAAGCAAATTGAAGCCTGACTTTTCAAAGCAGTGCCTGACACATTCCTGTGAGGCCTGCCTGGCCCCAATCCTCGTGACAAAGTCTATTTAGAAATTTCAGCTAATTACTGTATAATTTCAATACTTTTGCAGGAAAGAAGGATCCATTCCTCCCAGGGCCCATCTTGCACACAGCAGGGAGAGCCTTGCAAACTACTCCTGTTTGTAAAATCAAATTCATGTTTGCTGAGGCTGCACTAAAGGAGTGTCACCACTCTTCCATCTTTTCTTCCCTGCTCAAAGGCAAGCAGGGAGCTGCCACCGTGGAGAGATAACAGTATGTAGCACGGACACCTTCCCTTTCAAATGACACTGATTTCATGCAGAGGGTTAGACAATCTCCATTTCCATAATATTTCATTTCAATACTCCTTGTGTAATGGAATCTTGGTTAGTTTAATATCACAGCGCTGGTAAATGAAACTCTCATCTCAGTCAGTAAGAACAATGTTTGGTTTTGGCCTAGAGCAGGAAAGAGTGATTGAAGCACTTGGGAATTCATTTCAAAGGCTGTGGAATGCATTTATACGGCCACATCCTCTCTTCCCTCAGACACCCACGAACAGCACGGTCTGTAGGGTGCAGGTTTTGAAAGCATGTGTTAGCAATTGTCAGAAACTAAATGGCAGCCTAAAGGGATGATTAATTAGGAGAACAGCCAGAAAAATGGCACAAATGGCAAACATGAATAACACTTGTCTCAACAAGCATTTAGAATTTCCTTTCATATCCTTACAGGCAGAGCCCAACAAAGCTGCAGCACAGGGCCAACTTTCCAAGTTTTTAATCACTTTGATTGGATCATTCAGACAGTTCTTGATCCACTTCAATTCCATCAAACAGCAATATTATCCCCTGCACAATCCAGTGGCAGAAGAGTTAAAATCTGGAAAGGTCAGAACAGGAACAGGAGGGGAGAAAAGCTGGGGAGATGTGTATCACCTACAGCTACACTGCATCCCATGGAAGGGACAGGAAAAGGGCATTTTTTAGTGACCAGGATAATCTTTTCCATGTTGAACTGATGCCTCAGGTTTTAGCTTTTATATTTTTCAGATTCTGTGCTGCTTTAGTGTGTGGGTCTGAGCTTCACATTAAGGGATGGTAAGCTCTCTTCACAGAGCAGAGAGACAAAACAATTCCTTCTCCAGCTGGAGACCCAAGGACAAATAATCCAAATCTCAGGCCCAAGAGCACAAACAACATGGACTGAAGAGAGAAAAACAAGAAGGATGGGGCTTCATGGACTAAAGCTGTAACTGGACAATTAACTCCAATATGCAAATGGAGCAGAACTGATAAAAGTGACAGAGCCCGTGCCCAGTGTCCATTTTGTGCCCATTTTGGTTCCTCTTGGGTGCAGCCCTGGCTGGGCTCTTGTGCTGCCCAAGGTGGATCCATGGAGGAAATCCTTTTAATGAATCCCTGCTTTATTTTTTAGCTCTGTCCAGCCTCTGTTCTAGGTCAGCCTGCACAAGGCATCAGGACAATTCACAGAAGGCAGAGCTACTCAACCTTGTGAATAAGGAAGTGCACATGATCCATAGGAATACCCCAGTCTGACCAAACCTCAAAGACTGAATTCCTCCCATCCATACTGGATTACCAGGAAAATCATTCTTTGCAAGGATCTCTTACTCCCACTTAGAAAAGATAATGGAAAGGAAGGTCAGATTTGCTCATGTCCATCCACAAAACTTCCTTAGGCACAGCCTCCTGGAGCTGTGAGGGAGCCTTCCCTTCTCCCCAGAGTCACTTCAGACAGACACTTTCTTCTGAGGCCAAGGGACAGGAAATTGCTGGCATAATATTTCTCTCAAACAGTTCAATACATCAAAGTAAGCCAATTTTTGTGGTCTTGTACTTCTGACAAGTCCCATATATTAATAAAGGGAAGCACCTTCCTGCTTCTTGAACACATCTTTGGAGTGCTCTGGTTTTATCACTCATTGTCTTGGCTGAGGATGAGTTTTGAGGAAAAAAAATAAAAAATACAAAAAAGCTGGAACAAGGCATGAGTTTTAGTAGCACTTAAATTGAACAATTTTACCTTCTAATGCCATTTATTGAGTTCCAAGACCTATGATCACATCCAAGAGTTGTGATCAAACTCATTTAAAAGTATTAAGTAATCAAATTAATACTAACTTAGATTATAATAATTAAATACAGCTTCTTTACTCCTGAAGTGGCAGGGTAGTTAAAAGGAGCCACCAGTATCTTTGCTGTCTAGGAATTATTGGCTGGGCAACATTTATTGAGCATCAGGAGAAACCAGGAGAGAATATTCTTAACACCCACTTGCAGTATAAAAAATACCAATGTGAGTATTACAAACAAAAAGTGGAGTGATATGGGGCAAATATCTTACCTCATTCTCAAACTAATTTACACTGTTCCTCAAATAATCTCAGTTTTTATTTACTCCAAAGGTGTGTTTGAAAGTTTCCAGTCATTTCCTTCCAATGCAGAGTTTGTGTCAGGTCAGTAGCACTCAGATACACTGGAAATCTTTTATTTTTAAAACTATTTTTAAGATTATTCTTTTCCCAAGAAAATTCAAAATGTAAAAGCTTTGATCATTATGCTATTGAGTCTCACTTTTTGGTACCCATTTAGTTGATTTTTTAAGACACAATAAAACTTTGGCCAGTTTACTACTGCAGTAAATAAGATGCTCCTTGCTGTGAATAAATATCCAAATGTTGTTAATATTTCTGTGGTGGAAATAAATGCTTCCTTTGCTGCTAAAAGTATCTTTAACAAGATTCATGAGACCAGGAACCTGCTGCTCCCACAGCACAGCTACTCCAGGTTGTAAAGCCATGGGGTATCCTGCTCCTGGATGGGCACTTGGAGACAATTTTCTTGTCTCCAGGCCACGGATGCCACCACCTTTGGGGCATTTCTATGACAAACAACGATGACAACTTGGCAAAGCAGTCTGGCTGCAAAGTTACAGCACTGTGGTAACAGCCAGCCGTGATGAATGGGCTCCTGAGGGAATCGGGGTGGGTTTAAACATAAAATATTACACAATAAAAGCTTGCAAGGCAAACCGTGATTTAAAGAGAGGGAGAAAATCTAATCCTGATAAGCTTGATATGCATTAAATACACTGCGGTTTCGAGAGCTTCCCAGAGATGACTTCTAGCATATAAACCACCATGGAATCCCAGGGAAGTTTGGGTGGGAAGGGACCTCAAAGACCTCATCCCACCCCCTGCCATGGGCAGGGACACCTTCCACCAGCCCAGGTTGCTCCAAGCCCTGTCCAACCTGGCCTTGGACACTTCCAGGGATCCAGAGACAGCCACAGCTTCTCTGGGCACCCTGTGCCAGGGCCTGCCCACCCTCACAGGGAAGAATTCCTTCCCAATATCCCATCTAACCCTGCCCTCCTGCAACTTAAAGCCATTCCTCCTTGTCCTGTCACTCCACTCTTTGTCCCAAGTCCCTCTCCAGCTCTCCTGGAGCTCCTTCAGGCACTGGAAGGTGCTCTAAGGTCTCCCCAGAGACTTCTCCAGGCTGAACAACCCCAGAAAGTTAAGGCTTATACAACTAAAAAGAGAAAGAAACAAAAAAATATCAACCAAACATCTGGAAAAGAGAAGTAAAGAATTCCTTTAAAGTGTTTTTTCGTTACTGAGAACACACAAAGGATTTCACACTGTCTCAATTCATTTGAGGGGGAGACAGTGGGGTTTGGAGTTTTTTTAAGGGAAAATAATAAAGTACACATAAAACCCTGTTCTGCCTTTCACGGGACCTGAAGGACCTTGTGAAATAAAGAGAAATGTGAAGCAATCACACTACAGCAATGACCTTAGATAGTGCTCTTTATTGGTTTGGGGTTTTCTATTATTTTCTGTGATAAGTCTAACAGTGTCTAAATGAAACATTCTTTAAAATCTTATGGTATTAATTCTTAATGAAAAAAACAGTCACTGGCACTGGAAGCCTTCTGCCATCTAGGAAAGGCTCAGAATTTTAACGGGGATCCTAATCAGGTCTCATTACCTGAATGAGGCAGTGGGTGAGGTTTCTTTTTTCTGAAATCCTGACTCCTGGAAGGCCCATGGAGGAAGCAGAGTGCAAAGGAGCTGAGCCACTCTCACAGCTGAGATGTGGAACTCACACTGCTGCTCAGGCCTCCTGCTTCCCAAAACCAGAAGTTACAGGAAGAAGCTGTCCTAGAATAAAATCCTGATATGGAATGCATGGAGGAGTTTGGGTGGTTTGATTTTTCTGGGACCTTCATGGCTGCAGTGGAACAAACCTGTGCTTGGCACAGTGTTATATTTAGCTCAAAAACAATGCAGTGCACAGCCTTTGGGTCTTTCACAGCAGAAAAGTCTGTAATTTAATTCCAAAGACTGCAATTGCCAGAGCTGCAGTGAGCTGAAACCATTCCAGCAACCAGAGCTAATCCTGTAAAAAACATGGAATATAAAAATAGCAGCCCTTCAGATGAAGGGAAAGTCAGTGCAGAGAGAACAGGCTACTGCTTTACAGGCATTTTATTGCAACACCTGTTGTAGGGCACTGGCTTCATTTCTGCATCAATACCAGCACAAATTGATCAAATATAGAGGTCTGATAAAGCAAAACATATTCTGTATGAAATCCACCAAAGACAGGAGGGGGTGGGATAGAGGTCAGAAAATCCACAGTTAACCTGACTACCCAAAAGCTTATTTAGATCAAGCCTAAACAAGTTTTGTGAATTTTATTTTATTTTATTTTATTTTATTTTATTTTATTTTATTTTATTTTATTTACAAAACAGGTCTGAAACCCCTTTGTGGACACTGGTCTTTAGCTGAAAACACCACCACCATCCTTTGGTGCCTCTTTACCTTTTTATGCAATTTCCCTGAAACTGTAAAGGCAAGGAAAAAGAAAGAGCAAATAATAGTTATTCAAATATCAAAGAAAAATAGTCTGTCCTAAAATCCAGGAGTTTTCCTTGCACTGGAATCTGTCCTAATTGTAAACACAGAGTTACAGTCACCAGTTTTAAATTTTGTTGCTTATATTTTGCATGTATAAGGATTCCATAATTCCTGAACCCTTGGAGTCCATGAGAGTTTGTCAGACTCTCTGCTTTCCTTAGAGAGAACCGGTTCCAGCTGTAAAAGCTGAACTTATAACACTGACTTGATATGAAAACAATGACAAGGCTGCCATAGAGGAGAAGAGGAAGAAGAGGAGCCCTAAAAACTAAAGGAATAAAATCACAGCTGTTGCAGACACGTGGGGCAGGCCTGGCTCATAGTTTTTAATGCTTCATGTGCACAAGGCTAAGTGCTTTCACCCAAAAGGCAAAATAAGAGACTCCCTCTGGATGAAAAAGTCAATTTTTTTTTTTTAAAGCATTAAGGAACAATGAATCATTTCCTAAAGAAGCATTTCTTCTCGGAAAAAGCAGGGAAAGATTCGGGAAATTCTTCATGAATGCAGGATATAACAAATTCCTCCTTTAAGTCTTTTATAGACTCTCTTAAAAAAAACAAGTAGTTTCCATGTGACAGGTCACTCAATTCATCAATAAAGGGATTTATTTTGCAGTATAAACTGTATTTAGCTGTCTTACCTCCCCTGAACTGTATTGCCCATCAAAATACACCCTCCTTGTACAAGGCAGAGGTTTCTGTGACCCCCTTTGTGCTGTCCCGAGCTCTACAGGAGAAGAATTGGACCAAGAGTTTCATGGGTGTCTCATGCTTTTATAGGGAGGTCATGGAGTTTCCAAATAAAGAATAAAAAATGAAAAACATTATGAATTTGAGAAAGCTACAGTACCTTCAAAATTAGCTGTGCTCTAAATGAGGGAAGATGAAGATGACCCCAGGAACTCCTCTGAGTTAAAGGATTGGAGTTAATAGAAATAATAAAATGATTCTGTTTAACAAAAAAAATAAATAAAACAACTTAATTTACTAACTAAAGAGTAAGCTCAAATATAAAACATAAATAATTGAATAAAATGAAATTCTATTATTCTGAGAAGCAGCTACAAAATTATGTGCTCTTTGAAGTACAAAATTGAGCTTTACTAACATGAAACAACTCCATTTTTCATGTAGGCCACAAATCATATTCCTAAGTACCTAAGACAGGTGATAACAAATTAGATTCCCACTCACAGGAAAACTTGCTCTCTCTTCTTCTCTACAGCAGCAGGTGCTCATTTTAAAATGCTTTGCTTTAAGCACATATTTAAAGCAAATTTATGGGTAACTTGGGAAAGAATATATGAGTGAGAAAAAGGGCATTGGAGAAGAACAGGGAGGTGGTGGAGTCCCCATTCCTGGAGGTGTCCAAGGGAAAACTGGACTTGGCACCTGGTGCTTTGGTTGGGTTGACGAGGTGGGGATCGGTCACGGGTTGGACTCGATGGTCTGGGAGGCTTTTCCAGCCTCAGTGATTGTGGGATTCTCTGTTTCAGGGCAGAGTTTGGGGTTTGGGAAAGTGCAATGCCAGGGCATGCTGTGCAGGCCTCCTGGCAGCTCTGTGAGCCCCAGCTGGGTGGTGATGCCTCGTGGTGTGGAGGCCCGAGAAGAGCCCCGAAGCTCCGTCGCCATCCCAAGTGCAAACCCTGAGGGACACACGGAGCACAACTGCCTGCTCAAATCATGTCTGCTCCACTGAGCCCACAGCCTCTCCCTGCTGGGGTGGCTCCCCCAGCCCTTGGCCTCGTTTAGCAAAGGTCATTGTGGGTACAAACTCTGCTCGCAGTGGGATGAACACAATTCCATAAAGCTGTGGGTTTATTCCCATCCCTCAGCACACAGCTGCCTGAAACACCAGGAAAAAAATGCTCTGGGATATTTTTCAATCCTCTCAAGCAATGCTCCCCTGACAGCCAAGAAAACAACCCGAACCCTTCAAGTTGCTTTCTTCCCCCTGGTTTTCTGAATATTTTATAAGAATCCCATAACAAAATAGGAAATATCTGTGCATAAAGAATTGTGGTATTGATTTAGTTCCCATAGTTATAAAATATAAACCAGGTACCAAAGAACAACCGCTCTCAACCTTTCAGTTGTTCTATTTTGTATTCCATTTCATGTTCACAGCCTGATACAACATTTATTTGTATTATTGGGAGCAATCTTTGCTGTATCCTGGGAGTTCATTATGGGAGTTTTCAGGATACCGGCTATAAAAACTTTTCTCCTGGATTCCTAAGTCACTAATAAAATGACAGTGATGAGTAGAATGATGATTTGTACATGTTTTGAATGCTCAAAAAGTATTATTTATCAGTTTTGTATGAGAAGCAACCAGCGTGCAGGTAAAGTACCTCACAGGCTCAGACTGAGGAGGTTTGATGCAGTTTTGCTGCTTTTCAAAAGGAAAAGTTTTCAAAATAATAAAAGAGCACAGAAATGCAATAAAAACAAAACAAAACATAGAGCTGACAGATGTTCTATGTGCTAAAACCTACCTGGCTACATTCCTTCCTGGGGAGGTCAGTAAAATCACTGCATGCAATGAATTTCCTTCATGCAGCAACCCTCTTATTTTGAATACACATCTTGTAACTCATGAGTTCAGCTCCTTTAGCTGCTGAAACAGGGATTGGCAGCCTCAGCCCTTGTGTCTCACAGCTATCCATCCATTCCTCCATCCATCCATCCATCCATCCATCCATCCATCCATCCATCCATCCATCCATCCATCCATCCATCCATCCATCCATCCATCCTTCCATCCATCCCAGTTCCTGTTGGGAAAACAACAGGACATGTGAGCAAATCCACAGCAGGATGAACACCTCAGGAGGTGCCACCACATCCTACCCCACCACCTGCCAGGAGTGGAAAACTACAGGTTCCCACCAAACTCACCTGGTTTTCCTTGCTCTCCCTTCACAGGATTTTCCCTTCCCTTTTTCTTTTTTTGTTTTAAACATCATCTTCTCTGAGTCTCTCCTCAGCATTCAGGGAGGCTGGATGTCCTGGGACTCAACAGATGCAGAACTGGGAGGCTGCCTAGGCAGAAAGCAGTGATGCCAAATCCTTCCTTCCACCTTCCAGTCCCAGCAACACCTTTTGGCCCACCTGAATCCTCACTGAATTCTTCTCTTTCTTTCAATGCCAAATTTCCCCCTGCCTCTTCCTGCCTCATCCCTCTGCATCCCAATTCCAAGGGACTTTCTTGTTGGTTCAGCAAAGCTGAATTTTGCCTGGGTGCTGAGTGCTCCTAGCCAAGGTTTCTCAGGACTACTTGATCCACAAAAAGGAAGTTGAATTGGAAAGCTCTTTGTGCAGCTCCCTAAATGTTTGTGGAAGGCTCCTAAAGCCCAAGCCCTGCCTCCTAATCGTGCCCATATAGCTTTGCAATATTTATCTATTCACAATAGGCATATTTATCTATCCACAAGGGGAAAAATCACGCAAATCATGCAAAAGGAAAAGTCCTATGTGATTAGACCTGTCAGTACGAAAAGGCTGTGCTGTGCTCTAAAAACTGCCAAAGTGCAGTTGCCGGGATGTTCATTACCATGAATCCTTTTAACAAGCAACACCAACCTCACTGTGAAATTTTTCACTAAAACTGCTGAAAATGCACCAAGGTATAGAAAGAAGGAAAAGGGGAAACTGAGGGCAGCACAGGAATGCCCCCCAGGAGGGTCAGTGACTCACTGCCCTCTCCCTTTTTCACAGCCTTGTCTGAGAGCATCCATGAAGTTAAAATGCCCCAAACACTGGATCATGTTTAACCCAGGATTAGCTGAGATTGTTACATTACTGCAGGCTGACACTGGAACAAAAGCAAAATTAAGGATGGAAAAAGAGCAAAACTGGGCTGTTCAAAGCCTGAATATATCACATTTTCTTTGGCCAAAGCAATGCTTAACTCCATTTTTATGCTACTATGAGCAAAAAGAGCATTAAACTGGTACCTTTTTAACAAATAAAAATAACAACCAGTATTAAGCTCTCAATTTGTAGTCACTTGTGCTGTACGGCGTACGCCAAAGCCAGGGAACAAGAGGAATGTTCAATCATATTTCAGCACAACTGGAGACAGCTGATGGAAATTGAGGATCTGATCCAGCAGACAAGAGAGAAAGTGGCAGATTCTGATTTTCTTTGTGGAAGTTAACATCTCACTTTGGCTCCTGTGCCCCTCTTAAACAAGGAGAGATGGAAAAGTACGTCAAGTCTATTAAGCTTTTGTGCAGAGAAACATTGCAGTCTGAAATGTCTGTGCCCTCAATTGCTGAAAATGTCAGAAAACTGTCAGGTTTTATGGCTGCTGAAAAACAAAACAATAGTAATAGAGCTTCTGCAAGATCTGATTTCCATCTGACGTGCTGATAAGGCAGGCTGAGCAGAAATGAGACCAGCCTAGAAATGACAAGGGAACAGCACGTTCTGCCACTCACTGAGCTTTGCAACAACCCACAGCCCTTGTCAGCGTTATTAAGCTGATGATTTAATTAATAGAACCAAAATACATTCCAAACTATCCTTTTGAAACAGGCCTGTCCAGTTTGTTTCACTGATGCAGGTGTTCTTCGGAGGCCTAAAAGGATGTAGCTGTGATTCTTTTTTGGGTTTTTAAATGTCATGTGTTGTATTATTGCTGGTCTAATGTTTTTCATGCTACTGTTTTAATTTTTATTTCAGATACTTTGGAAATACAGTTTGAAATTTGAAATACAATGCCCACAAGACAAGCTTCTGCTTGAGCTTCATTTTATTTTTGGCAGAAAAACCTACAACCATAAAAAAATAAAAATAAGTCATATGGATTTGAACCCTGAGCTTCCAAGACCTTATGATCTCATCCAGGAGTTGTGATCAAAATCATTTAAAAGTATTAATTAATCAAATAAATACTAACTCAGATTATAATAATTAAATACAGCTTCTTTACTCCTGCAGGTGTCCAAAGCCAGGCCTTGGAGAAACCTGGGCTAGTGGAAGGTGTCCCTGCAGGCATTTACTTGGAAGGAGTAGAAGCAGACAGTGGTTTCATTCTATGCCCTCACAACAGAAGAGATTGTATAAAATTAATAATTTCATTTAAAAGCAAAACTAAACCAGCCACCAAAGCCTTCCCTTGCCCAACAGGGTAAATTGTAAGTCACGGAAGAGGGATCTTGCATCGTGTTTCCTTAAGCATCTTCTGCTAATTGCTTCAATAAAAAGGACTAAAACCCTTTCAAAGAGGTTTTCTCCCCTCCTGATTTTCATTTTAAAGGGTAAATTAAAAGTCAATATTCACATCTAGCAGCACAACAAACATTTTGCTGTGTGCACAGCTTGGAAAGGTTCTCAGTGGGCTGCAGCACTCAAGATTTGCCTTTCAGATGAGGATTTTGTGGTTGTTGAATATATCCTTTAATAGAGTTAGAAAGACTGCTTCAATTATTTGTCAGTCATGATTAGCCCTGACACAACCATGCAATCAACAAGCTAACAAGTTCAGCATCTCCAGTGCTGTATTATAACCAGAACTGCTTAAGCAATTTAAGTAATACCTTGCCTGAATACCCTCATTAAAGGTGAAACAGTCACATTTTCATTTTTGTCTGTTACAGACTCCGTTTAACCATGTTCATTTACAAACCCAGCCGTGTTACTTCTGATATCAGCAGAAATAAGTTCATGTTCAGTAAAAGCCACTAGCCTCCACTGGGAAGTAACTGAGGGTGGAAAAAGTGTTTTTATACTAATCTGAAGCCTTGGCTGAGGTTATAACAGTCCATTAAATCAATTTGGTGCCTCTTTGTCAAGAAAGATCTGAACCCAGAAGCCTCCTCTGAAGGGCAGCCAGATCATCAGGCTTTGTGTGAATTCTGTCGCTTGAGCTGAGTGCTTTGGTCACTTACAATGACCAAAAATGAATTACTGAAGGGACCCAACCTCTTAGCTGTAACTACATAACACTTTCAGCTCGAAATTAAATGAGAAAATAATAAGATAGCATTGGGGGCACAGAGAAATCAGACTAAATTAGTCTTCCCAAGGAGTCGTTAAGCAAAGAGGTAAGGTCAGGTGAGCTTTTGCTGACCAGAACAATAGCAGGGAGCTCTCAAAACCACACAACAGCAGAGCTCAAGGTTGGTGGCAACACAAAGGAAGCATTATGTGCTAATAAATTGTCAGGGCAAGCAATTATATCATGCCACAGAGAGAAGTGATTACCATGAGCCCTGAGATTTGAGGCCTCTTGAATTCTGTGACAAGGGCTGAGCAAAGTTCCACAAGCAGTGAGTGGATGTTGTGTACCATCAATGATCCATCAAAAAACACCAACACTGGGCTGCCCTGGACTCCAGACACTGCAAATGCACATCCTGATGTGCTATGCTGAGATCATTAGGCTGGATTTGGAGCCTGTGTGCCCAAGGGCAGATTGGAGGTTTCTGGAAAACAAGATGCTCAGTCATTATAAACTCATAAAAGCTCAGAATGGTTTGGGTGGAAGGGACTTTAAAGCCCATCCACTTCCAGCCCCCGTGATACACAGAAGTTGGTCCCAACCAAGTTAAAGGGAGGTGATTTCCCTTGTTAAATCATTGTCCTGATCAGCCAAAGCACAGCTCTAAGTCATGTGAATCCCCACCACACAATGGTGCTCCCTCTCCCAAGGCATCTGTCACGACCAGGAACAACTGAGTGCTGCAAAAGTTACAGCTTGAGATTCCTTGGGGTCATCTCTGTCACAGCTTTCACAAGCATTGCTAAGGAGGTTTATACACCTGCTATTAAAGTGCTCTTTTAGTCTGCAAAGCAAATCTGGAAATGACACCCAGGGGTTCCACATTTAATGTTTCACAGAATGAGTTTGCTCAGTCTATGGGTAAAACGATATTTTCATACTGCTGGACACAGAGACCAGCAAAAAGTGATGAGCACTGCAGTGCTCTGTCTGCTGGCACTGTCAGAAACAGCCTGATGTAGTCCCCAGGTTCTGCCTTTCTGCAAACTGTTCTATTTTTTCTTCCTATCACCTTCCTTCTTGCCCCTGCAGATGTACAGACACAAATACAATATTTAGTCCTGCACTTTTCCAACTGCATTGCTACAAAAATAGAATAAAGCTCCCCTACCCACCAAAACAAAAGGCCTTAAAAATTGAAAAGACTTCTCAGGTAGTTTTGATGTGTTTTTCTCCTGTTTTCTGCCCTTGGGAGCAAAGTACACCCAGCTGAAAAGCTCTGCCCCTGCTCCCTTCACAACGCCAGCAGCCCTAAGGCAGCAAAATGCACCCAATTCTGGCACAATTTCCCCCACACGCCCTTGGCTAGTCCCTGTTTCTCCTCATTCCCTTCCAGATTCCTAAATGGGTGTGACATATCACTGGGGCCTGGGGGCTCCAATTGCATCCCAGAGGGTCTGTGCAGCTCACAGTAGCCATCAGCCTCTTCCAGAGAAGGTGCAGAGCTGCTGCCCTTTGAAAGCCATGGCTGAACACAGTCCTGGGTGTGATGGGACACAGGGAAACATTCACTTCCTCTCCACTCCTGGAGTCTCCTGGAGTTTTAATAGAGCGACAGCAAGGTACCGAAATACCTTCTCCTTTAATTCCCAAAGAGGTCCGGAGTGCAACTGGAAGCAAAAGAAGAAATCATTATTTCAGGCTGCAACTGAATTGCCTCCGAGACCTTCAATCCAAAGCTCTGTGGGACACAAAGAAGTGAGGAGAGCCAGACCCCAGGGAGCTGCAGGATACTCTCCTGGCCATTCCCACAGCCCTGCATGAAGGACAATCCAACATGCAGCAGGCAGAGAGGAGCATGTTCCACACCAGTGTGCAAGGACCAGGTCATCCCCGGAGCCCTTTGGCCCCTTGTGTGGAAGTTCAGTGCCTCAAAGGGGAGCAAAACCCACCTTTCTACCAAGGGCTGCCCTTATCCAGGGGAAATCATGGACAACACAGCCCTCAACAGGTTTACCTGGCCACGGACACAGAGTGGATGAGCTGAGAATTCCTCCACATCCGTACATCTTGGAGCACTTTGGAAAATACATTTTTAGTGGCTGATCAGTGGGGAGAATTAAAGTTGCCAGCAGCAAGAACTTTACATGCCCTAAAAACAAGAAATGCATTAGCATCTTTATTACAAATGTAATTGGGTGTTTTTTAATTTGTGATTGGGGAAAGGGTCACCAGTTAAAATACACGACTGTAAAATTTGCAATTTAAATTTCATTTCACGCTGGAATGTAGAAACAGTTTACATAAATAGTATCCATTAATCATTAAAAAGAAAGGTTAGATGTAAATTAGGCTGCTATTATTTTTTTCCTGTGATTATTTATGGGTTGGTGATGAAATTTGTTTTCACAAGGAAGAAGAATTAAGGCTTTTTTTGAAAGCAAAATCACATTCCTAAAGAAAGTATAAACTTCAAGAAAGGAAAACAGAGTATTTATTGCTTTGACCCCCAAGGGCAAGTGCAGAAACACAGAGTTTATTCTTGTTTACCTTTGAGGCAGAAGCCTTTCCCTTCATTCAGTGTAGCACCTTCTGTATTACTTCTGCCCATACCACTGATTTCCAGTAATTCATTTTTTATATCCCGCTTTCAATTCTGGGGGAGGAAAAGAAAAATACAAAAGCAAGTATCCAGAGGGTAGAGAGGCTCCTTCATCAGCTGGTGTTGAGTGATTCAATGGCTCTGTGATTTGCAGAGAGAAAAACAACCAGCATTTTACCCCAGCCTTTCAGGACAGCCTTTTTTAAGGTATCCAGTTCCAGAAATAGGGACAATCCCTATTATTTCAATGAAAATCCCTAAGAACAAGTCTTCATGCTCTTTAGAAGATTTAGTGCCTCCAGTCAGCGAAGACATGGGATGTTCTGCATCCTGGGATTTTATGAAAATATTTCGATGTTTTGTTAGTTCTGAAGAAGAGAACCTACTGTTACACAATTTATTCTACTGTTTTAGGAAACCTTAGGGCAGTTTAAACTATTTCATCTTAACACTCTTGTTGCACAACTGATGGATCAATAAAAAGTATTGATCCCTGGCTGAAAAAGCAGTCTTATCTGCTCCTGCTAAGGAAAAAAAATGGAAGTTTTGTTATGATTATGTTTATATTCTTTAATAGCAATGTAACTTCCCTTTTTACAAACTATGGAGATCTCCAACAAATGTTGGCAGTTGCATTTCCAGGCTTTAGAGGAAAATCTCTGTTCAAGTTTGTGCTACATATTTTTGCTTTGGTTTCCACTAAAATTAAAACTCAAAATACATAAACCTGTACATAAAGACACATTAAAAATCATGATCTGTGATTGGTACCATCCCAGTTCCTCACAGATGAACTTGACATTTCCCTGGATTAATCCTCACCAAAGAAAGAACTTTTCCAAACTCTCCAAAGTATTTTGAAACAGAATTATAGGAAAGAAAAACCGATTGTGGAAGTGACTCTAACACTCCTTTACTCACTCATTAATACCCACTCTGTGCTTTGGAGTCAAGCCTTTAGTGGCACTTCTCTTTAGGTACTGTTTGATTTCTTGTGGGTCCTTGGCCTGCAGCTGCAGCATCATTTTATTTATAATGGACTGAAGAGAGCCTGCTAACACTTGAAAAACAACAGAAAAATAACACTTGCTGAAATTAAACAATTCAGTGTCCAAAAAACAGAAAACGGGCTTTTTTTTCTTTGCAATCTGATATCTTCATGGTTGGTATATTATCAGTTCATGAGTGCTCATGGTAATGTTGTCAAGATGCACTTCTGTTTCCCATTTGTAAAGGATTACGATAGCACTTTTTTCCAAGCCTGGTGCACCAAACTATTCCCATTTACATCTCTGTTATTAAATTAATTGCCCCTGCTCTAATATGTGCTATTGTATAAATGGTTTCAATCATGGAGCTCTATGAAGCTGAGGTCCCTACGGACACTCCAGAGCACCCAGGGCTCTTCAGAGTGAAACAATTTAAACACCAGCCTTTGCTTGGGGCTGCATTCAAAACCCTCAGTCGAGGCCTCACTAGAGGAACTTTTTGTTTCCTTTTTGTTATTTCACCTGAGGATGAAAAACAGCAAGAAGACAGAAAGGCTTGACAGCTTCTGTAATCTCATTGCAAATGCAGGCAGAAGGAGTGCTTCACTTTTAATATATTATCGACTGCACCACTGGGCTGAGCTGCCTTCCACTTGTTTTTCTCCCCTTCTCCCTTCATTTGAAGTGGAAAATGAGGTCACATCTTATCCCCCGCCAAATGTAAAAGCACTAATAACTTCCCCCATTCACCCAGGGAAAGAGTGAATAATCTAATTCCAAATCTCAAGAACAACTGTCAGACTGAACAAGTTTCTGCTGCTCTCCCTGAAGGACAAGCACCAGCCCTTGAACTCCATGTGTGGCCTTCATTATGGAGCCTTGGCGTAGGCCCAGATGCTGTCTCCTCCAGATACCTCTTAAAAAATGGATGAGGGCCTGGAGAGCACAGCAGGAACTCTGGAATCCTGCCCATTAGCATATTCATTAGGCATGATCAATAATTAATATGTCACTTGGAGGAAACATAGGGATTAAGTTGTGCCTGTGCTAGGACTGATCTGAAAAGATCCACAAGCACGGGGCCCATGGCTGGCGGTGCAGGGTGCAGCTCCAGGCGTGAGCAGGGCCATGCTTACCTTCCTTTACGGGGTGAGAAAAAGAGAATCCCAATAAAGGAAAAAAATATGTTCTGAAAACTTAGGAAACAACCCCTCTTTTGGCTGCTGGAGCATATTCCAACCATTCCCGTGTTTGGAAGACTTCACTGCTAACTTCTTTGACAGCGCTACCATGAATCAACATCCAACACATGCAGATTGAACTGTTCCTTTCAGACTGCAAACTTGAACCTGTTTTATAACTAAATAATAATAATACAAATCTATTATGGTTTATTTTTAAATGACCAATATAACTATTGAGTGTCACGAGTTATAAACACTTATTGGGAAAAAAAGTTCCCAAACCAGCCTTCCCCCTTCCAAGGACATCTTCTCCCCTGTTCCCATCAGGACAGGGTGCAGATCTTTCCTCCCTCCCTGCATAGCCATGAGCTGTCTAGTACCTAGATGAGCAAAGTTAAAAATAAAAACACTTTTAATGCCTTTTCCACTCTCCATGAAGTTGTCACACCAGGAGGGGAGGGGTAGAGAACAGCAAATTGCACAGTATTTTGTAGAAGTGGTTGGACACCCCATTCTCCAGTACAACAGGGGAGGGAAGAGATGAGATGAGATAAAAATGTCATTACAAAAATGAGAATTTCCTGCTCTGTGTCTGTTGCTTCCTTTGTGTTTGTCTCCGTTTCAATCAGATTTAAGTGATGTTCCCTTGAATTCCCTAACGATATTATTATCACTTCAGACATATTAAAGGATTGTGACACTCAACACAACAGTGTAAACTATTTTTCAACAAATTCTGCTTTAAAATGCGACATGAAATGTTAATGTATGAGACTGAGAACCCTACAGAAAGATTATGTAACACACTCAGGTTTTTCTTCTAAAAATCCATTTCCATTGAATTATTAGCTTTCCAAAATGAAATATTTCTGAAAGATGATTTAATTTCCCCAAGAGCTATTGGCCTTTGCTTGAAATGAGCTATTGGGTTCTGTCCCTGATGATTAATCTAGGATGTGATGAATAGTGTCAGATGCAGAAGTTGTGCTTTACATATATTAATGACATTCAAATTTAAGCATTTTTACCCATTTCACAAAAATGTTATTACATCTAAAAACTAAGAAGAACACAAGTGCGTTATTTAACAACATGATTTATGACAAAAATAACCGAATTAGGAGTCCAGTCCTGAAACTGCTAAACAAGGCTGAGCTGTACAATTCCTCTACACTAAAACTTTTAAATAGATAAATATTTTAGGCTTAGGTGTTATTTGTCTTTTGCTTTTAGATTTTCAAACTCTTCATTTCTTATTAGCAAAATACTTCTAAAAGGCTAGACTATAACTCCAGTTATGACTCCAAATTGGCTGCAGCAATGTGGTAAATCATCACACATGGCCAGAACCCCAGACTGCATCCCAAATTGCTACCTCAACAAACCTCTTCAAATGAGGAAAATTATCATTAAGCCCAAAATTCTTTCATTTTCATTTAGCTGTAACTGACATGTTGAACACAGATTTTTTTACCACACCATATTCACTGCCAGGCCAGAAACAATTTTCTGATTAGATATGAAACACACGAAACTTTTCTTAAGAAAACTCTGACAAAAAGTTAGAACAATTCACAGACAATTTTCCTCTCCATGGCTTCTCCAGCACAAACCCCCCCCCCCTTCCCCCCCAATGTTCTACCTAATACACAGGAATTAAAGAAGGAATTCATCATGAAATCACAGAATCAACAAGGTTGGAGAAGAAGACCTTTAAGATTATCATGTCCAATCATCAAGCCAGCAGCAGCACTAGACCATGTCCTCGAGTTCATGTTTCTGTTGGTGGTGGAATTGTGGCTTTCAGGTCTGAGTAGACTCATTTTTATAATCCAAATAGGGCTTCACATGCCCTGGAGACCACAGAATTCCATTCAGTGATTTCCTCTGTGTAACCACAGCTCCTCCTTCAACTCACAGAAGTGTTTATAGACCAGTCACACACTCAGTTCTGGTCTAAAGATGTGGCATAAGATTTACCACATCCCAGGACAAGTTGCTCCCAAGGTAAACTGCCCTCATGGGTAAAACCTGGGAACTTATTTTTAGCCTGAAATCACCTGGCTTTACACTTGAATTTAAAAAGTAGTAGTCTAAAGATAGATAATAAACTGAACTTTTGGATGTATAAGAAGTTTTCTGGGTCAGTGCAGAAGCCCAGGAAAAAGCTCAGATGCAAACACAAACACCTCTGAAGGGGTAGCACATTGCAGAGCCACAGGTTTGTTGCACCCACACATCTGTAACTAACTCAAGGCTTCAGAGATGGTGTCAAAGGAGGAGAGTCTGGAGTTACCATCTTCAGAAATATCTGGAAAGAAAAAGGTTATTACTTTTTTGTTACAGAATAAACGTTATTTCCAAAAGCCATAGCTGTGTATTTTAGAAGTTTTGCTTTATAGAAAAAAGCTACAGGAAGCCAAAGGAGGGCAGGGTTAGATGGGATATTGGGAAGGAATTGTTCCCTGTGAGGGTGGGCAGGCCCTGGCACAGGGTGCCCAGAGAAGCTGTGGCTGCCCCTGGATCCCTGGAAGTGCCCAAGGCCAGGCTGGACAGAGCTTGGAGCAACTATGAAAGATGTCCCTGCCCTTGGCAGGGGGTGGCACTGAATGGGCTTTGAGGCCCCTTCTAAAACAAACCTTTCTGGGATTCTGTTACTCTGTGAAATTTACTGAATTTCTGAGCAGTTTTTTATTGATGTGAGTGAACACAGACACAGCTCCAAGGTTTCAACATTTTTCTAAATCTGCCAGGGGAGCTGCGGCAAGTGTAGTGCATATCCCAATGCACAAGTTAAGGATATTCAGAGCTTAATGGAGAGCTCATTGGGCAGTAACGCAGGGGAACTGTTACATGCAAGGAGAAGCAGCATCCAGAAATATTCATGAGGCTAGTAAAAGCTATAGAAGTAGCTTGGTGTGTCCTTGGGCTAACCCAGCTGGGCTCCTGGAACCTTTTTGCCAGAGACAGGAGCCCTGACATTTCCAGACTGGATAAAGATGGCAAGATCACGGCTTGTGACACATGGGAGCCACTGGTTCTCGGCCAATTTGGGCTGAGGAAAGATGCAGGAAGGGATTTTAGAGAGGTTTGTGGAGATAAGGAGGGCAGCTGGAGCTGACCCTGTGCAGGGAGGCTCAGAGTTTCACCCTGGCACCCGACCTTTCCTGTCTGCTCCTGGCAAAGAGCCCATCCCTGCAGTGCCCTAATTGGCCCTGCTGCCCAAAGCCCTTCCAGCACTCAAGGGAAGAGCACAGAGTAAAATGATTTATCAGGCTTGGTAGAAGTTTTCACCCTGGGACATTGATAGCATCTGAAAGGGCAAAAAATTTTGTTTAGGCTTTCAGTAAGAGAGCTTTGCTAAGGGAAGGAAAAATAAAAGAAGAACAAACAGGAACCCTTCCCCTCTGCCCAGAAAATGGCCTTGTTTCCTGCTCCCAGGAGAACTGAAAATGATGATTAATAATTGGCAAACCTGCTATCTCTTCAATAGGTTGTGGGTTTATGCAGAGATGCTGGATTTTAAAATAGCTTTAATCCCAAATTAATTTCCAGCCTTCTGACGGTGGAATGTGATAGAGTGAAGAGTGATTCAGGGCAGATTATGGCCAAAAGTGAATGGAAATCCTGTGTGCAGATACAGCTGCAGGGATGCGGAGAGGAAAAAATAAGGATATCTGAGATAAAATTTACACCAGAGTACTGGAGCTAATACCATCGAACCCCATCAGGGGTTTGAAATCCAGATTGTATTCCAGAGGCTTAGAGCTCATATCCCAACAATACAGACTTGGAAAGCATTCAGGCTTTAACAGGGAGAAATGCTGAATTTGTGTGCCCTGAGGTTTCCACACAATTCCCCTACAGTGGATCTAGAGGAAACACTTCCATCATGTTTCCTTACAGGTTTGAACATGGAATAGTTGGTGTCCCTGAAGTGGCCTGAGCCCCTGTCCCTGTGGACATCTGTGGAACCCCAGGATTCTTAGTACTTAGAAGTCTAAGTATCCAGTACTTAGACCTCTGGAAAAACAAAAATGCTTATTTTGATGCCCAGATCCTTAACTGAAATTAAAGCATCCTCAGCTGAGAAGCCAGAGGGATAATTTCTGAGGATTCTTCATTTAACTTTGAGCCATGGGCCTATGCAAAGACTGAAATACAGCAGGAATTGTGGCTGTTCCAAAGCCAAGCAGTGAGGGAAGAGATGGCAGGACCAGGACGGTGAAGGCTGTGGTGCAGCACAGCTTTGAATATGCATGAGGCCCTTCCATAGGCAGCAGGTCGGATCCTTTCCTTCGAGACTATATCTTTGATTTATCCTGATGGAGCGACAATGGCCCCTTCCAAATCCATTGACTTTTACATCAGCCATAATTTGAGATTGCCTCTCTGGGGATCACTTACCTTGGGGAGCAGGGAATTTCAGACAGAGACAGTTTAATGTGCAGTGGGATTGCCACAGCTGCACTCTTTCTGTCGCAAGAGGGATTTTAGAGCTGATTTCCATGTAGAGTGAAGATAAAAGCTTTTCAGTGTTGGTTAACCTTTTTTGGGGGGGTAATTCTCTTAATAAGTTGTTTTGGTTTGCATCATTTCACACCGATAGTTTTGTTTTGCTTCCTTGTCCTCTCTGTTGTTTGGCCTTGATTTTGGTTTACATTAATTTCAGTTCTATTTATTAGATATGTTTTTTAGACAAAGAGAAAATTGTGGCAGCTCATTTGGAAAGATGGACTTATTAATGAACCTGAGGGTAAGTTTATCTGAAGGATCCTCTGCACTGAGCCTACTCCTGTTGATTTAAATTGCCTTTCAGGGAAGTCTATGGCTAATCAGCTTAGAGCCCATACATTTGGCATTTATATACCTACCCCTGGTATTAAGCTCTATTTCTAGGTACCTGTAGATTATTTCTAATTATTTTATAATTACAGCCCTGGATGCAGAAATGGAGCCTACTTGCCTCTGTTAACAGTGGAAGGAGAGCTATCCCTTGCAGTCACTTACACATGCAGAGCCATTCTGAGTCAATTGGTTTTATTATTACTGTGCTCTTCACACTCATATGCCTCAAATTGGACTGGAGCCATTAGAATTTATCTGCTGTATCGAGGCAATCAAATGACAAGGAGTGGTAGTCATTGAGGATGGATTACTTTGGATCTCAGTATCACTATTTGCCTTTAGAAATATGGGGAGACATTCAAGCCAAGGTGGGATACTTCAGGTTTTAATTAATAGTTCCAGAATGCTATTATTAACTTTTCTTTGAACTTCTTTCATTAACTAAAGATTACAGGTATAGGTTGAATACACAGAGGGAAGGATGCAAACAGGGTTATGATGAAGTCTGTCAAAGAAAAGGATTTTCTAACTTTTCCAGCAAAATGAAAAACTCAGTGCTCTCGATCAGATTTCTAGATTTTAATGCTGGGACTCTGACACGATCCAAAGCAGGTAATTTCTTGCAATCAGTAAAGCATTATCACTTAGAAGTAGAAAACAGAGCAAAGTTGTTAAATTACAGTAAGATAGTAGACCATATAAATTGATTTTTGGTTCTCAGTATATAATTTTAATCAAGTAATTAGTCTGGATTCTATATTTTTAAACTTGTGAAAGTTTTCTTATGTGACTATTAGAAATGTACTCTTCAAAAAGGGAATGGATTTTTAAAAAAGAGTATTTGATCTTACAGGATACTTGGCTTGACTGTACAAATATGATTCAGAACATTCTCTCCATGTAGTCATAAAGTTGGATTATGGCAGAATATGCTTTCCTGATGGACTGCTTCCTGAGTCAGAGGAGTGGTTCCTGAGACCCTGACAGAGGAACCCACGGGTGACAGTGCTGACAACTGATCTAACCCAGCCTGGGGACATCTGACAGCAGTTACTTTGTGCCAATAAAAGCCCAGCCTCACTTTTTAATGGGAGGATCTTCTAACACCCCCCTTCTGGGAGTGTGTGGAGATTCCTCCCTGGAGTGGGGACACCCTCAAGGTCACTCCTTGAAAGAGATTTGATCACTGGGATTGGTGAGTGACATCAACTTTTACTTAATAACTATTTTTCTAGCTTTAATATCATTGCTTCAATAAATAGTGTACCACATTAGTTATAGCTGCCTGTACTGTATAAATAATTCTGATTAGTCTAATCATTATCATCACGATTTTAAATAAATTATTTATTTAATTGATATAAATATATTTGGGGTCCCATCCTCAACACTGCATGACAAAGTTGTATAAAGCCTCGATTACACCTGTAGGCTCTTTTAGACAAGTGTAGGACCAGGACTGGATCCCAAAGTGTTCTCTGAGAAGGAGTTTAGGGAGCTGGGAGGTTTCTTCTGCACTGTTCCTTCCTTGTCTGAAGCTCCCATCCTCCTGTACTACTAGGATAGTTGTAGTAGTAACACTAAGCCTATAGCATTCTGCAGATTAATTTGTGTGCTTACTACAGGATGATTCTGTAACCCAAGCTTGCAACCTTGCTTTCAGCTGGCAAATCTGGCCATCAACAATCCTGCACTCTCCTCTTTTGGGACGGAGTTTCCAGCCCCGGGCTCAGCTCTCCAGGAGGTACCTGAGTGGGAAGGGGGATGCGGGGTTGGGAATGTCCTCAGGCTGTTGCACTGCTCTCGGTTCCCTGCACGTGCAAAGGCAATGAGCTGGGTATTGCACTCTTGGCTGCATGCCTGGCTCCTGAAAAATCACGCAGGGACATGCCACAATCCTTTGCTGCTGGAAAAAATTCCATTGCCTTCATAGGGATGAGCCATCATTTCAGGCCTTTACTGCCTCTGTGGCAGCTGTGCCTTCTGTGCACAATTGGCTTCCTGGCCATACAGGCTCTTCTACATTGCTCTGCTCTGATTTGCTCCATTTCAGTTTTATTTTATCCTGTTACTTTCTTCTGATTCAAGTTGAGAGTTCAACTGATAACCAATTTTTCTGTAGTGCTGGTTATATTATGTCAGTAAGTGGGAGCAGCACAGCCTCTCTGCTTTCACTCAATGGGAAGTGACATCCTGCTGATTAAAATTTATTGCTAATATGTTTTGATGAATGTTTCAGAGTCTGCTTTTGGGTTAGTTTTTTCATTGCTGGATGCTTTTTATTTCTGTTTTATCAATTCTATTTCCTCCAATTGTTTTAGACATAATGTATGATGCTAATAACGTGTCAGCTTCAAAAATCAGGAGCATAAAATGATATTTCTGCTGAAAACTGCAGTGAGAAAGGAGAGTGATTTATAATGTTCTTTAAAATTTGCAATTACATTTGTTGATTGAGATGCCAGTCACATGCATAAAAGTAGGGAAAGATGTTTGAATTTCCTGTTTCAAATTGTTTATTATGAAGTCATAATTTACAGATGGAAAATGGGTTTATTATGTAAGCAAGCCACCTGTGATCAGAAGGACTATGCACTTCCCAGCACCTCTTCAATCCTCCTTTAAGCTTCCAGCACTCCTTGAGAAGACTTTCATGGAAGTTTTATGGCTGTTCAGTCCATTAATCTCTGCTCATTTTTTTCTCTTTATCCAATAATGCCACGGTCCAGCTCCCCATGTGGAATCACTCATTTTCCTTGCAGAGATCCGGGTCATGTACTTCACATGATCACATCAAGTCCATTTTTGTGATAACATTTTGTAATGAAACCCACCTTGTGTTGGAATAAAGGACTCAGGGAAGTTCAGCTGTTGGCTAAGCTAAAAAGAATACATATGTAGGGTGGTGTACACTAATTCTTAGCTGTTTTCACCCTGGCTACAAACATTTTGGTCCTTGAGGCCCCTTTTAGGAAGGCACTTTAGTGTATGATTACCTTTACCTACCACATTTAATCTCATACATCTTCCATGTGCTCCCATTTTCTCCTCTGCAATTGACTGCAATTTCTCCAAACTGCTCCTGGAAGTTAACTCCAGAATGCTTCTCAGGGAAAAGAATTCCTGCTGGAGCAATTCCTTTGTTGAGCAGGAGAATGGTTATCCTGTGGATGTGCTATTCCATACATATTTATGCTCAACCATGTTTTTCCAGCTCCACCACTGCCAGCTGATTGCTTCTTTCCTACTTTATCCTTTATTCAAAGGATAAAGGCTTTGGATCATTTGTAACCATCTCTATTCTTTAAGTATTTCCCCCAATCTCAGATGTGTCTAAATCAGGCTTTTTTTTGTTTCCCTCTCCCCATGTTTCTGCTTTGCTTGCCTTTCTACTGACAACTGCCTCCCAATATAGATTAATTTGACAGATATTTTAATGTGATTATTTCTCAGTCCTCCAGGTCCTTTAGGAAAATATTGAAGAATAGGAATGGTAACCACAATTCCCTTGTTTCTGCAGAAGATGCCAACTTGGCATCCTCCTCCTCCTCCTCCTCTTTTGTTTACATTCAATTAGTCAGGTTTTGGATCTGTCCAATCCAATTTGAATTAACATTTCAATTTCTCTTTCATGGAAAAAGAAAGCAAAAATGTTTCATTAAATTACATTCTTTATTCAAATAGCCATCAACATCTGTAAAAAAACTTTCCAACATGATGTTTTACAATAGAAGTGGTTTGCACAAACCAGCAGTCTTGAAATATCTATCTTTTTTATTAGGTTGCAATTCAAATTGTCAGATTTTTAATGTCTTCTGTATGTGGGGATGATAAACTGATCTGAGAACTAGATGGTCTCAGGTTTTTTGGGAGAATTTCTGTGGATTTTTAGGGAAATGGAGCATTTGGGTCTCTCTGAAATCACAAAGATTCAATGAAAAGATCATACTCATTACCCAAGATATTGGCATAGGAGGTCCCAGTGATGGAGAGGTTGGGGTTGAGGGTGGACGAATTTGCCTGGGATTGTTCACAATCACCTCCAGGGCAGCTCCTGTGGAATGGATGAAACGGGTGAGTGTTTATGTCAGCTACCCACTGAGGCACCCCTTCCTTTGTTACTCTGTCAGGAACATCCCAGCTCCTGCAGAATGATGGATGGTGTCACTGCAGTTTTGGTGCTTTTGCTGGATCCTTTGACTTATGGACTTTTCCTTTCTGTTGCGGTTTGACACTGGCCAAACACCAGGCACCCACGAAAGCTGTTCGCTTACTCTCTCTTGCTACAGTTGGGCAGAGGAGAAGGAAACTAAAAAATTAATGAAGGACCCATGAGTTGAGATAAGGATTGGGAGAAAACACTTTAGGACAAAACAGGTTCCAATTTAAAGGTATAAGGTAAATTTATTATTAACAGAGTCAGAGGAGGATAATGAGAAGTAAAACAAGACTTTAAAACACCTTTTTCCTCCCAACCCCTCCCTCCTTCCCACCGACAGAGCAGGAAGACAGGGCATGGGGGTTTTAGTCAGTTTGTCACTCCAGATCTTCTTCTGTTGGCTCAGGGAGAGCAGTCTTTCCCCTGCTATGCCATGGGGTCCCTTCCACAGGAGACAGTTCTCCAGGAATGTCTCCAGTGTGGCTCCAATCTCACGAGCAGCAGTCCTGCCAAAACTGCTGCAACGTGAGACCCTCCCACAGGCAAACGGCCTATCTGAAACTGCTGCAACATGGATCACTTGTTCACGGGGTGCAGTCATCTAAGGACAGGCTGCTCTAGTTTGGGAGCAAAGGCCCTCTCTCTCTGTCTCTGGAAGGAGGGGCCCTCTCTTTCTCTGTTCAGGTGTCTCACTGGATCACGGCTTTCTCCAGCATCCACCCGCT
>VWZP01009026.1:0-10219 GCA_013396995.1 Dicaeum eximium | reverse complement strand
ATCCTCCTTGGGTCCAACAAACAGGAAACAATGTGAGCGACAAAAGGGATACTGTGGAATTTGGAAATGCAACTTCCCCTATGTCATCAAAGGAAGATGTTCCAAGCACACCCCTTGCTGCAAATTGTAAGTTTTGGAATGACAAAAGCTGCTGTCATGGCAGAAGCTGTTTAAAGGCCCCTGAGTAGCTGAAGGCTCAGTGCCATTCAGGCTGCAAGGCAGAGCTGAGGGGAGGGGAGGGGAGGGAATGTGCTTGGAACTGCCCTGAGAGTGGGGCTGCAGCAGNCCCATCTCCTGATGTCCCCTTCCCTCCCTGCCTGTGCCGTGCCCAGCTGGGGTGACAGCAGCAGTGGCAGCTGCTCCTGCTGGGTGCTGCTGGGCTGGAGCCCTGTGGTGCCAGCCCCGGTGTCTTTGGGGCAGGGGCTGCTTTTCCCGGCTGGAATAAAGACGAGCACTTTGGCATTGCAGGGCTGGGCCGTGTGTGCGTGTCCTGCTGCTGGAGGGCTGCTGTGCCTGCTGCCCCTGGGGGTGGCACTGCCCTGGTGGCAGCAGAAGGCCCTGGCCATGCTGCTGGGGCTGAGCAGCGGCTGTGTCCCTGGGGATGCTCCTGCCTGGCCCTGCTTTGGGGACCCTGAGCCTGTCACTGCCTGCTGGGCCAGGCTGTGTGGGCTGCCTGAGGTGGAGCTGCCCTGCAGATGCTCCCTCTGGGGAATTGGGATTCCTGTGCTGGTCCTGCCAGTCCCATATGTCCCTGGTGCCTGCACCCACCAATTCCTGTGCCCATCCCAAAGATTTCCCACCTGTAAAGCTTTCCCAGATCCCAAATCCCAAAAATTTCCCAGCCCCACAGCCCGTTGCCGCTGTGCCGTGGGTGTCACAAGAGGTGTTGCATGGGGACAACGGTGACATTGATTGCAACAGCCCCAGGAGGCACCTCTGCCTCTGTCCCTGCAGCAGGGAGGGACCAGGGGCAGCCCCAGCACCCCCACACACGTGGGGCACTCCTGGGCTGGCCCAGGGCTCTTGTGCCAGCAGCAATTGGGGCCTGTCCCACCCACCAGCACTGCTATAAATCCAGCGTGTTTGGGGCACAGCAGCATTCCCTGGCCCCAAGGGCATCTGGACACAGCCATTCCTGTTACAGCCTGAACACCAAGATCCTTATCTGGTAGGTGGCTCTGGGATCTCTTGAGGGCAGCTGTCCATTAAGCCTCTCTTTTGAGCTCCTGACACTTTTTTATTTACGAACTGTTGGAAGTGTCCATATGGACATTGGAAGTCATTTGAGGTTTTTAAGAAAGAGCACTGAATTTCTCTATGATTCAGTTTTTATCAGAGCCCAGAATATGCTGGAAGCAAACCTGGGTTTCCTGCTTTTATCTGGGTCTGGAAATGTTTCTGGAGGCTGGAGGGAGGTCCCTGAGGTTTCATGTTCTTGGGCACCTGGAAACTGTGCTGGATAAAGTAGGGAGATGCTTTTCAATGAGAGGTACAAAGATTTTCCATTCTTTCCATCTTCTATTAACATGGAAGGATTTTTGGTCCACAACCAAGCTATGATTCTGTGGTGTAGCTGAACCTGCTCATTTTTAAAGGGGGCTGGAACTAAAGCAGCTATAAAGGGTCTCTTCATCTCAAACCATTCTATGATTGTATTGACCATAGTGACAGGCAGGAACCTCCTTCACCAAGTGCTGGGCATCTCCAGGGACATGAATTTCCCTCAACTCTAGAACCCAGCTCAGTTCCCAATTCTTGTTTGACTATTGCCTTTGTTTTGAGTGTTAACATGAGCACCACCTGACAGGCAAACTCTGCTTTGTCTCTTGGAGAAGGAGAGGCAGAAATGTGAGAATAAAAGCAGCAGCAACAAGTTTCATCTGGTAACTACATTTGAAAATCTTTCTTGTTGCACCATTGGCTCTATCTCAGCAGAAACATCGAGGCAGAAGTGTTGGATGCAAAAGGCCTGAGGGAGCACAGCTTCCAAGGATAAATATTCTGCTTGTTTTCCACAAGTCTTTGAATTCTGATTTGGCTACTAGTGCAAGAGTCAGGCATTACTTGTCCCACATATCCCTTAAGAGAATTCATAGAGAATTCATAGAGAATAAGATGATGGGAATTGCCCAACAGGCCAGCACTTTTCCAGCTGTTCCCAGGAAATCCTAAAGGTACATACCTGAGATCCATTGTTTGGAACAGGCCACTTGTGATAATCCATCTGGAATTTATAACATTACTGTGTGCTGTAATGTCCAGGACCTTTGGTGTGTCCACTCTGCAACCCTGTGAAGTCCTGGGAGAAGCATCAGCCATGAGGGTCCTGTTCCTGCTCTTCCCCTTCTTCCTTCTTTTGGTCCCAGGTGCTGCAGGTAAGAGGGAAAGAGGGAAAAGTGCAGTCACACACTCCTCTCCCAGGCTATTGTTTTAACTCTTTCCCTGTGCATGATTTTCCATGGCAGCAGGAAAACATGACAAGTGCATCCGAAAAGGAGGATTCTGCGCTGTGGGGGGCTGTCATTTCCCCTATAAATACGTGGGAGTTTGTTCAACACTGAGTCACTGCTGCAAATTGTAAGTTCTGGAAATGGTTTGCTCCTCATATTGGATAAAGTTATTCTCTTTCAAGCCAGCTCCTACTTGACACCTTCATGCATTCATGCTCAGAGGCAAAAGCCAGAGAAGGAAAGGAAAAGCCCTTTTGGGTTAGGACCTGCCCTGAGTAGGGCTGAAGTAGCCCCAGGTCAACCAGTCCTGCTTTACACTCCTTTAGCCCCACAAGGTTTGCTCACTGTCAATTCAGAGAACTCAGCTCTGTTGTCCAAACGAGAAGGCTGTCCCTGGAACAGGGTGAGGAACAGGATCCTCCTCCTGATTTCTGTAACAGCTGGAGTTAGCCTCTGTAGGTTGAGTGTTATCTCCTTGTGCTTGTTTTCATTGCAGAGGAAGAGGGAGAAAGGGGGGCAAGAAAAGTTACAACAGGTGATGTGCTTGTTTCCTCTCCTTTTACAGTATTTGGGGTTGAAACCCTGAAATTCCCAAGCACGACATCCCCTCGCTTCTGGCTCCTGGACCCATCTCCTGATGTCCCCTCCCTAACCCTGCCTGTGCTGTGCCCAGCTGGGGTGACAGCAGCAGTGGCAGCTGCTCCTGCTGGGTGCTGCTGGGCTGGAGCCCTGTGGTGCCAGCCCCGGTGTCTTTGGGGCAGGGGCTGCTTTTCCCGGCTGGAATAAAGACGAGCACTTTGGCATTGCAGGGCTGGGCCGTGTGTGCGTGTCCTGCTGCTGGAGGGCTGCTGTGCCTGCTGCCCCTGGGGGTGGCACTGCCCTGGTGGCAGCAGAAGGCCCTGGCCATGCTGCTGGGGCTGAGCAGCGGCTGTGTCCCTGGGGATGCTCCTGCCTGGCCCTGCTTTGGGGACGCTGAGCCTGTCACTGCCTGCTGGGCCAGGCTGTGTGGGCTGCCTGAAGTGGAGCTGCCCTGCAGATTCTCCCTCCTATGAAGCAGAAACCATGTCCTGCTTTTTATAGGCCCAGATTTCTGTATTTTCTCAGGCTCCTACTTCCCTGTCACTCACTTTGAGGTGGGTGATGGTCCTTTCTTTTGGTGTTGCTCAGCACAAGCGAGGATGAGCTCAAGGGAGGCACCCTCCTGCTGCTGGGTGGGAAAAGAGCTCCCTGGATTCTCTGCAGGGATGTCCCATATGCCCACATGGAGCAGGACATGGCTCCAACAGGGAATCTCAAGCAACACATCTGTGTTTGTGTGTTCATTGTGCCCACCCTGGGAATCCCCTCTGTTGTCTGGGACTGGCCAGAGCCCAGGCAGGGCCTTGCCCTCTGTGCCGAGGCCACCTGGGCTCTGCAGAGCTCTGGGAGCTCTTGGAGTCTCCCTGCAGCCCCAGGAGCAGCTCTGGCTGGGCAGGGCAGCAGACCCAGCCCAAGGCTGTCCCCATGTCCCTGGGATGCCAGTTGTTCCCTGTCTCCAACACCCAGGGGAAGTTTTCTCGTTGCAGCTGGGTGATGTTTATGGAATTTGATTGGGACACACTCAGAACCTCCACTCAGCAGTATTCAGCAGAGACTCTGCAATGTCTGATGCCTCCATCCCTGCACAAGGCAGGACCCTGAGAGTGAAGCAGGATTTCCCTTCCTCCCTTCTCCTCCTCCTGTCCTCCAGGGCTGCTGTACACAGTGCTGTGGACTCAGAAAGACATGGGACAGGAACCATGGTGATAGTGGCAAAACCTCATCCCTAAAATAGCCAGCTCCAGTCCCAGCTGTGAAACCTGCAGCAGGAGTCATTCCATAAAGGTATGGGGCAGTGAGGAACCTCTCAGTAGCACAGCCACTAGGAGAACTCACATGTAGCTCATTATCTTAGTAGAGGCAAAAGAAATAGCTGTACTGAAAGGTTTGGCTGCTGTCTTCATCTTCATCCTGTTTATAGGAAAATTCAACATCCACAGCACAGTTTCACTGTAGCATCACTAAAACCCTGCATTTTTTCATCTATTTAATTCATTACTGTTGTACCTGCTGCTCCCTGGAACATATACAAGAGGAGAGCACAGGCTGGAGGACAGGCTGGAGTCACTTGAGTACTTAAAATGTCCAGCCCAAAAGTTCCTTTCTCTGTTTCCCCTCTGCACCAGAGAAAATGAAGCTTCTGTTTCCTCTTCTGACACCTCTGAGAACAATTCCTAACCCAGGGCCTTGTGTCATCCTCCCTTGTGTAAGAACCCTGTGGTGCTGTGGTTTGCTGGACACATCCAGGGACACAGGGACACATCCAGGGACACAGACACAGACCCTGGAAGTCAGCACCAACCTGCTGCTCTGGCACAGAGAAGAACCTTTTCCATTTCTCTTCAGAAAACCTTCCCAGTAAACCATCAGTAATCTGGGCAGTTGGGCCCTCTGTTTCTGCCAAGGATGCAGAATCCATCTCCCATGTTTGCTGAATTGTCACCTTGTCCCTGTGACTTCACATCTCAGTGTTGTGCAGGGAAAAATGTTGAAACACCAGGTTCCACTGAAACTCAGACTCTGCAGTTTGGGGGCAACCAGACTGCTCTGCCAAACACCTGGAGAGGGAGCTGCTAACTTGGGCACAAGGCACAGACCCCTCTGGCCCAAGGACTGTCACCAGAACTGGGCTGGTGCTGGTGCCTGCACCCACCAGTTCCTGTGCCCATCCCAAGGATTTCCCAGCTGGCCCCACAGCCCGTTGCTGCTGTGCCGTGGGTATCACAAGAGGTGTTGCATGGGGACAACGGTGACATTGATTGCAACAGCCCCAGGAGGCACCTCAGCCTCTGTCCCTGCAGCAGGGGGGGACCAGGGGCAGCCCCAGAACACGTGAATTGACTCTGCAGGGCTGGGTCTGCACTCACAGGAATGCTGAGACCACTGGCCATTGCAAGTGAAGAATGTGGTCACACCAATTTTTCTGAGCTGGCATAGAGGAGGACAACACCTGACTTTTGCCCTGCTAGGAGATATTTATGGACATTTTCAGGTTGTAGAACAAGGGACCATTTGGAGATATAACCTCCTAGAGGAGCTGTACAGCCAGCCAGAAACAGAGACCTGTTTCCCTTGAAGGCATGCTGGGGTCTCCTGGGAGCTGTCTGCAGGATCAGGCTCCACCAGAAGGGATGTGGAAAGGACAGAGGCTGTGGACTGATACAGGAGTTGTGCCATGGGCCTGGAAGAAGGGAGGGAACTGAGTAGGGACTGAGCCCCAGGGCAGATGAGGCTGATGGAGATCCCAGTCCACCATGCAGTGGACACCAGTCCACAGTCCAGGACACCTGGCATGGGCTGGGTGGGCAGCATGGCCACACGCAGCAGAGAGCCTCCAGCACAGCCATGCACACAAAGCCATGGCTGTTGGGGACAAGGAACATCCATAAACAGCAGGACCAGATAAGGATCCTGCTCCCCAGAGGAGAATCTGCAGGGCAGCTCCACCTCAGGCAGCCCACACAGCCTGGCCCAGCAGGCAGTGACAGGCTCAGCGTCCCCAAAGCAGGGCCAGGCAGGAGCATCCCCAGGGACACAGCCGCTGCTCAGCCCCAGCACCATGGCCAGGGCCTTCTGCTGCCACCAGGGCAGTGCCACCCCCAGGGGCAGCAGGCACAGCAGCCCTCCAGCAGCAGGACACGCACACACGGCCCAGCCCTGCAATGCCAAAGTGCTCGTCTTTATTCCAGCCGGGAAAAGCAGCCCCTGCCCCAAAGACACCGGGGCTGGCACCACAGGGCTCCAGCCCAGCAGCACCCAGCAGGAGCAGCTGCCACTGCTGCTGTCACCCCAGCTGGGCACGGCACAGGCAGGGGCAAGGAGGGGACATCAGGAGATGGGTCCAGGAGCCAAAAGTAAACGGGATGTTCTTCTCAGGAATTTCAGGGTTTCAACCCCAAAATCTGTAAGAAGAGAGGAAACAAGCACATCACCTGGTGTAACTTTCCCTGCCACTCTCTCCCCTGCCCTGCAATGCCCAGGCTGTGCTGCAGCAGACTCAGGCTCAGGGGAGGTGAGGTGCAGCCCTTGGTGCAGGCAGGTTGGACCTGGGCTATCTCAGGGCTGGCAGCCCTGGCTCCAGGTCTGTGCAGATGCAGCAATTCAGGATCATGTCCTCAGTGCTGCCCAAGGACAGGGAATGTTTCCCTCTTTGGTGGCTTTGGTGATTCCTCTGCAGAGCCTAAATGAGGCCCTGGGACTGTGGGAGAGTGGGGAAGCCCTGGCTGACCTGGAGTTCCTGCAGCCCCAGTGAGGGGAGATCAAACCCTCAAGGACTATTTCCTCCCTTTTTGAGCATCTCTCTCAAAGCATAAATGCCAGAGAGTATTTATCCTGAGTTGTCAAGAAAGAAGTTGATAACAGATCTTCCTGAGGGAAAAGGAGGAAAATCTTTCTTCAGCCAAGGATCTGGTCCTTACGTTCTGCAGCACACGAAGCCTCGTCCACATCTTCCCACAGCATTTGAACCACGAGGGCAACGACCCCTATTGCAGAATCCCTGTCCATGCCAGCATGCGATTGCACTGCCTGTTCCCACAGGGAAAAACACACACAGAACAATTAAAGTAATAATCTGAGACATTGGATTGTCGTTATAGACAGGCTGATTCTCAGTGTTGTTGGTGCCTTTCGGGCCAAGAGAAGGGCTCAGCTCCAACCCTGCCACAGCCACATGTCCAAATGCAACATGTCTCACCTGGAACCTCTCTGTCACCCTACACTGGGGACACACCAGAGCAGAGAGTGGAAGGACCAGAGTGAGATTGAGGAAGAGCTGTGCTGACTCCCAGCTGCATTCCCACCTCTGCCTGGACCAGCACATCTGGCAGGCAGGGACTCGTCACATTCCACGTCTCTGACCCACAGAACAAGCCAGGGTTCTGTTTCCATGGGCTCCTTCCACCCCAAATCGGTGTCCATCTGAAAACTCACTCAGGAAAGACCTTTGACCCCAGTCCCAAGTTACCTTCTCAAAACTCCCCCAAACACAGCCACTTCCAGAGACACTGAATTCCCCCTGGTGCAGGATCACATCATCCCCCATTTCCCCTCTCACCTGAAGCACCCTCAGCAAACAGGAGGAGCAGGGGGAAGAGCAGGAACAGGATCTTCATGGCTGCTGCCTCTCCTGGATCTTCACAGGGCTGCAGAGGAGACACCAAGGCAATGGGGACATGCAGAATGCTGAGTGGGCAGGATTCTGGAAAGAGACCCCACACTCACCTCCCTGACCAAGGTCTTGGTGTTCAGCAGCAACAAACCCACCAGGAATCTCTGTGTCCAGATGCCCTTGGGGCCAGGGAATGCTGCTGTGGCCCAAACACGCTGGATTTATAGCAGTGCTGGTGGGTGGGACAGGCCCCAGTTGCTGCTGGCACAAGAGCCCTGGGCCAGCCCAGGAGTGCCCCACGTGTGTGGGGGAGCTGGGGCTGCCCCTGGTCCCTCCCTGCTGCAGGGACAGAGGCTGAGGTGCCTCCTGGGGCTGTTGCAATCAATGTCACCGTTGTCCCCATGCAACACCTCTTGTGACACCCACGGCACAGCAGCAACGGGCTGGGCAGGAGAGGGATGGGATGTACAAGGCAGAGTGATTCATGCTGGGAAGAGCAGAAATGAGGAAATGTTTTCCCTCCTTGTGATCTCTCATTTTATCAGTTCTATACTCAGCGTGGGTTGTGGAAGATCAGACAGAATATTGCAATCCTGCTCAGCTTCCTACAGTGAGAGGAAAGGTTTGCCACTCATTTCACTTCAACAGCTCTATTGGGGACTTTGGAAATGACACGGAGAAAATAAAATTTCCTGCACTCTTTAGAAAAAAGTGCTTCTTTTTTTCTCCCTTTTGACTTTACCTCTCCTCTGTGTGCCCATGGTAACCCCTGAGCTCGTTTTCCACACCTCCATAGGTCTGGTTCTAGATCTTCTAAAACAAGGAGCCCCTGGGGTGGGGGAACAGCACTTTACTGCAGAAGTAAAGGGAGCTTGAGGTAACAGCCCCAAAGTCAGTGCCAGGACAGGTGAACACAGATGAAGGAAAAGCCATGGCAGGCAGGGATGGTCTGAACATCCCTCACCAAATCCTTCAGTTCTGGACAGCAATGGCAGTGCAAACAGTTTTGGGGTCAGTCCCTTCTCCCAGGTAACAATTGACAGGACCAGATGAAAAGGTCTCGAATAGCACCAGGGAAGGATTCGACCGAGTATTAGGAATAATTTCTTAGCAGAAATGGTAATGGTTGTTTGGGACATGCTGCCTGGGGCAGTGGTGGAGTCACCATTCCTGGATGGAATTTAAAAGCTGCGTGGATGTGGCACTTGTGCTCATGGTTTAGCTTTGGGGTTGGCAGTGCTGGGGGAATGGCTGGACTCGATATCCTTAGAGGTCTTTTCCAACATCAATAATTTAATGGGTGTGATTCTTGAGAGGGAAAGTCTTCAGGGAACCTGGCAGGGTCCCCATTGCTCCCATACAACTGTGACACACACAGGTATTATGTGGTGGCCTGCAGCCGGCCTGTAGGCCTCACAGTATAAATAATTCCAACTTTATAACTGAAATATGTGATTGATTATATAATTACCTGTCTTGGTTTGAAAAGACAGGTGTCTGCTAAGGAAAGCAGGAGCCTTCCCTGAAATGGAAAAGGTAAACCCCCTCCCTCCAAATCACCACAATTTTGAAATTAAAAGGCTCTCAGGCAAAGATTTGGGACTAGGAATAACAGTCCTTTACTAGGAAAACTGAAAAATACAAATGTAACTAGTACAAACACAAAAAAAAACCCTGACAGAGTTAGGATATGACCTGCCACCCTGGGGGTCAGGGTGTAGGTTCCCTCTGAAAGTCTGGTGATTGTGTAGGTGGGCCTGGTATTCCTCTGGGAATCCAGTGGAGAAGAGGATGATCCTCTGGGAATCCAGCAGAGATGAAGCTGCCTCGGTGTTTCAAATCCTCTGATTTATGCAGGTAGGAATGCTTGGCTCCTCCCCCTGGGTGGAGCATCTCACAATGGAATAATGTAATTTTATCAGTCATGCAGTGAGGCTCAATGGCCCATTAACAGAAGATATCTCCCCAGAGGGAGAGATGGTTTGTGGAAGAGATAAGAAAAATTGCCCAATTAAGGGAAGATAACAACCCCATCTTTAACAGATGGCAAATAGAATACCTTATCTTAGCAATCCAGGACATTACCTCACTTATGTAATTGATTATTGATTATATAATAACCTTACTTATGTAATTTGAGCAGTAAGAGCAGGCCCAGGCCCCTGGGGACTCAGGCTGCTCTTGCCTGGTCAGCTGGGGGGTAACTGGCTCAGCCACTGAGGATTAACCTCATGGGCCTTCTTGTCTTTATAAGGAATGACATCTCAGTAAAGCAGGCTGTTGCTGTGTGAGCACGGAGTGTCAAGTTGCCTGCCTGTCTCCAAAACAAGTATTGAACCACTCAGGGAATCAAATGCCTGAGGTTTGCTTTGCACACAGGGAGAGGCCCCTGCCTTTGACAGAGCAGAGCATTGTCACGCCAGACTGCCTGAAATGGGCAGAGATGCCAGAACATTCTGCTTATTCCATGAGGGTGAACAAAGTTGGATATTTCGACACCAAAATGGGACCTTTTTCACATGTCTCCCACACCAGGACTTGCATGGTTTCCTCCTCCTCCTCCTGCCTGGTGGGATGGGGT
>VWZP01009009.1:0-11007 GCA_013396995.1 Dicaeum eximium | reverse complement strand
GCTGCCGGTGTCCCCGGGCAGGGCTCTGCCCCCGCTCCCCGGGAGCGGCTCGGGCTGATCCGCCCGGCGGTGCCGCTTCCCGGGATGCCACAGAATCACAGAGTGAACCGGGTTGGAAAAGACCTTTGAGATCATCAAGTCCAAGCCATGACCTGACACCCCCTCACGAGCTGACCCATGGCACTGAGTGCCACCTCCAGGCTTTTATAGACACCTCGGGGATGGAGACTCCACCCCCTCCCTGGGCAGACAATTCCGGTGCCAAATCACTCTTTCAGCGAATAATTTTTTCCTAAGGTCTAGCCTAAACTTCCCTCGGTGCAGCTTAAGGCTGTGTCCTCTCCTCCTGTCGGTGGCTGCACAGGGACACACAGGGACACGCTGTGCTGTCACCAGAGGATGCTGAGAACTCACGGCACCAGGGCAGGAGGTTCCTTGCCCCGATTTCAAGGCTCTACCGCGCTAATTACCGTAGTAATTATCACAGAAATCACCCCCCGGTGCTCTGTGCTCTCCCCTGGGAAGCGCAGCTCTGAGCTGGGGAGTTCCTGCGGTAAGAACAGCCCCGAGGTGTTGCTGGGGTTGGTTTGGGAGGTTCTGGCACAGAAGGAGAGAGTGGAGCCCGTGTCGGTGTTCCTGTGCTCAGGTCGGGGCTTGGAGATCAGAAATGCACTTTTGGGCTCCAAATAACTCGGGGTTTGGTTATGTCAGCCCAGCTTCTGGGCTGTTTGGGCCAGACCAGGTTGCTTTGCGATGGGACGGAGTTTCCAGGAATAGATTTGTAAATCTTGTGCACACGCAGCACGTGCAAAATTGTGTGAAATTCAAATACCAGTACGGCTCCTGAAACCTTTGTCTGGCTTTTGTACCAATCTCATTTGGCTAAAACCCCTTGTACCAACAGAGCCCCATGCCTTCATCTGGGGCATGAAACTCCAGCTCAAAGCCAAGCACCTCTGGATTTACCACTTCAAATTAAAGCTTTGCTTTACCAGCCCTTGCACCTCTCTGTCAGGGCATGGGGATTGTGCCTCAGTGATGTTTTAAAAAAAAATCAACTTGGTATGAGCTTGGTATTGTTATCCCTTCTGCCTGTCCTTTATGAAGTGCTAAACAACAAAGGGTTCACTGTACAATTATTGTATTGTTTGTGAGAGGGCAATTTGTAATTATTCATGTGTGTCCTGATGAATGATCTGACAGAAGTTTACTGCTGTTCATACAGGGACAAGTTTAGGATTTTAGCTAAATTAAATCTTCCTGGAGTATCTCAGCAGGAGAATTGGACTGTTTTAGTTTGTCCACACGTGGATTTTTTTTCTTCTGAAAAATTGTGTGTTAATTTCACTGAGATGTGGTTCATCCACACTGAGGTGTTTGTTGATGCTTAAAGCTGCTCACTCAAATGTTGATTACTTGGAAGTGCAAAATACAGCTGAAAACTACCCAAGCTCATGAAAAGGGTAAAATTTGATGTGGACTGAAGCAGCAGGATTTTATCCAAGGGGAGGGTGAGGTTCTCCTTAAGTGCTGAATGCTGATGAGAAAAGACAAAATCCATTAGTTAGCTTTTTTTTGTTTCTTTCTTTTTTAAAGTTTATTTCTTTCTATTTCTTTTCTTCTCCTTGCAACTCTGGTTCTTACATCTTGAACTGCTGTTTTGTTTTATATGCTTCGTGTAGATGAATGGACAGATGTGGACAGGAAACGAGGTACAGTAACTGCTGGCTGCATGCACCAGTCCAACCCCACGTGCACACCTGGGGCTCATCATGCCTGAACACCTGAGGCTGTTCCTGCAGCCTTCAGGCAGTGTCACAAATGAACAATAATGCTCACCTGGTCCTTAAACACCCTTTTGACTGTAAATCAGTGACAAAACAGACCCTGTCTTAAAATCATATGGCCTCAAAAATCAGCTCTTAATTTAACCAAGAGTGTAAATGGATCAAAACTTTTCATCCTGGTGGTCTTGCCTGCAAAAATGGTATTTGTGTTTCTTCACCACTGTTTTCATGCAAGCATGTAATTGTGTGAGCATTGTGCAGGTCGTTTTTCTGCTTCAATGCAGGAATATTGGGTATATTCCATTTTTCTAAGGTTTTATCTAATGCACTGCTCAGGGTTTGGACAGGTGAACTCCAGGGATGATTGAAGGCATTCCCATCCCAGCTGCTTTACCCACCTGTGCTGGTGGTCACACCTGGCAGAGGGATCCCAAAGGAGCAGGTGCCCACACCTCATCCTGACTGGAGGGATCCTGAGGGTGGGATTTCCCTCTGGAATCTGCCCTGGAACAGGAGCCTGCAGCAAGGGCTGTGCTAAGGAATGAGGAAATGAATCTCTTGAATCTCAGGATTTTGCTTGGTGAGCATGAGCAGAACTTGCAGGGTCCTTCTGAGCAGCCCTTTTTTAAGAGGGATCAAGGTTATGGTTCCTGTTTTGCAAAATAAGCGTCATTTTGGCAGGTTTTAGTATTTACTGAAGGTAAATGCTGATGTCACGGAGTTTGCTCCAGCTTTTTCCTTGCCATTCCATCCTGTTTCCAAGCACACCCTTTAACTCAGAAGTCCAGGAACAGATTCCATCCATCCAAAGCAAGGAGGAGCTGCCCAGAGGTGTGACACAGCGAGGCAGGGCTGGCTCACGGGCAGGTCCCAGGCTGAGCCATCACCCCTCCTGTGAGAGACAACACTTGGCCAGTGCTCAATGCTCCGGGGCAATCTCAGGAAGGTCCTGGAGTCACCACCTGGGGCTGTCACTGCTGGAGCCCTGAGGAGCTTCCCTGAGGAGCCACGAGCCTGTGGCACGCAGGGTGACTGGCCAGAGCTCAGAGTGTTCCTTCTGCTGCCCCAAACATCCTCCAGGAAGCACCAGCAGCACCCAGGCCCAGCTCCAGCCTCACATGCTGCATCCCAGCCATGCCAGTGACACGTGCTGTCTGTCACCAGGGACCTGGCGTGGGCAGGACAAAGCCACCATCACCCCCAGCTTCAGTCCTGTCCATCGCACTGGCTGTACTGGTTTCCCTCCTCTCATCCCAGCTGATGACCTCCCCTCTCTGCTCACTTGCTTTTTCTGTGTTGCTTGTGCCATGTCCCTGGGCCAATGCTCCTGTGTCACCTGCCATGGCCACTCCAGGGCCCCCCTGAGACCTTTGCTGGGTCATTATCAAACATGTGAGGGATTTATTATCCATTTGCCCTTTACCGTGATTTTTTTTTATGTCTTTCTCAGTTCTTTTTATAGCCCACACAAGAGATTTTAATTGCAGAAGATAATTTATGTCTGTGGTTCACACAGACCTTCGATTCTGTTGAAAAATCAGTGCACTGGGAGGTGTCTGTCTCCTGGTGGTTTGTGACTCTCCAAAGACAGGAGAAATCTTTGTGTGGGCAGCACAAATAAGCAGCTTAAAAGTATTTTCCTTAACAACAGTATAAAGCAGAAGTTCTCATTTTTTGTTCATAATTGATTCCCTGCAAAATTAACTAGATACTAACATCTACTAGTACTAATATGTTTTATTTTCTCCATGAAAAACAGGACATTTCTGCCTGAGATTGCAAGTAGGGATTGTTTCATGGCCAATTTATTTGAAAGGAAGGGAGGAAGGAGGGGCTTTTTTTCCCATTTGTAATTAGGTGTATTCTTAGTCCAGACTGCTCAGGAGCTGTGTCTGTGGTTTTGGGGTGTTGAAACCAGGACTAGAGAGCCCTGTCAGGGTCAGCACAGGGGCTGCTGAGCTGTGTGTGAGGAACCTGTAACCAGCAGCTTTGGAGTGGAGAGGGTCCCTTCAGGAGGCCTCTGCCTTTGGGAGCACAGCCCTCCCTGCCCAGGCTCCCTGCAGTCCCCAGGGAGTTTATCCTCTAGGAAGAGGTGAAGTGACAGGGAAATTATCTTTGTTTTGTCTGTTGGTGTAGGAGAGGTGTGAAAAGCCAGGTGTCTGACCCCCCCCAGGGAATCATTAGGGCAGTAATTCAAGCCATTGGTCACTACCACTCTCTGTATGTTCACTTTTTCTTATTTTCTTTCTTTTTTTTTTTTTTTAATTATTTATTCTGAGATTTTTCTAATCCACAAGAATTGGCATTATGAGCTTTGTAACAGTATCTGCTCAGGAAAATCCACACTTGTACAATAATCTGTGACCTGATATATTCATTTACCTTTTTTTTTTTTTTTTTGATAGAGGAATAAATGTTTATTGATGATAACTCTTCAGAGTGTGTCAGGGAGATAATAAAAGTGGCAGAACCAGCACAAAAGCTCAGGTGCTGTATGTCTTGAACCACTGCACAATATTTCCATCTTGTTTGCATTAAAAGCTCAATAACCAGAGCACAGCCCTCACACTCAGCACTCCTGAGCTTTAAGAACTCCCCAGTAATAAAACAGTTCCATGGCTAAATTTACACATTAAAAAAAAAGAACCACAAGTAAGGAAATTTGGAGTTCTGCATTTGAAACTCTAGGGCCTGCAGATGTTTCAGCTGTGAGAGCCCTGAATGGTTTGATATAGATCCCAGGGATATAAATGCTTTATTAAATACCTGCCAGTGTTAATCCATTTGGAATAAAGATTACAGAGAGCCCCACAGGAGCTTCTGTTGAGAAGTTAAAAAATGGACTGATGGTGTCAGAGGAACAGGCACAGCCAGGCAGCTGCAATCTGCAAACATCTACCACAGTGCAAAACACTCTCCTTAGGATGCAGAACTGCAGCATTTTTACATAATAACACATCAGAGCAGCCTACAAGCAGCATTATTTAAAAGTGAAAAGTGCCAACCATAGCTGTAAAACCAGGGCGACCAAGCCAGCCTTATTCCCACTGGGAAACAGGGACTGCTGCCTTCAGCTCGGGTGGCATTTGTGCCCTGGGGACATCAGCTGGCTCAGGCCAGGTGGGACTGAGGCAGTGCTGGATCCAGAGGTGCTGTCCCCCCTCTCCTGCTGCGCTCTGTCCCTGCTCTGCACAGGTAACCCTCGAGAGGTGTGACCCTTGCAGCTGGGATGGACCAGGAACAGGCTGTTCTGGGAGCAAACCACAGAGCCTCTTTGTCTTTGCAGTGATGAACGACATCATCACCACCATGTTCAACAGGAAATTCATGGAGGAGCTGTTCAAACCCCAGGATCTGTATTCCAAGAAAGCGCTGCGCACCGTGTACGACCGGCTGGCTCACGCCTCCATCATGAGACTGAACCAGGCCAGCATGGACAAGGTAACAGCTCTGCTGCCCAGCCTGCCTCTGCTGCACTCCCCAGCTGCCCTTCACAACTTTCTGTTGCAATAATTGACCCGTGGCTTTACCATTTTGAAGCATTTTGGAATGGCTTTCCTCGTGAAAATGGTTCTCGGCCAAGAAAATCCATGGTGGTATCAGCTGCTTCAGAGCTGAGTATTTCTGCTTGAACAGCTAAATGTTTGAACAAGTTCACTAAGCATTCCTTGAGTTAATCAGGTGTTTTCATATATATTAAAAAGATACACATGTATGGTATATGGGTGTGGATAAATGTCTGTGTTTCTGTACTGGCACTCACTGTCTTGCAGCTGCAGGTGTTGGAGTTATTGCCTGCAGTGTATCCACAGCAATTTAGGAAAAAATGGTAGGAATGGGATTACCACAGAGCCCTCCACGCAGGTGTCAGGGCTGCTGAAATTCACAGTTTCACTGAGGTTGGAAAAGCTCTCCAAGAGTGTCCAGTCCAAGCTGTGCCCAATCCCAACCTTGTCACCCAGCCCAGAGCACTGAGTGCCACGTCCTGTCCTTCCTTGGACAACTCCAGGGATGGGGACTTCACCACCTCCCTGGGCAGCCCCTTCCAATGTTTAATCAACATTTCCATGCAGAAATTCCTCCTGATGTCCAGCCCAAGCCTCCCCTGGCCCAGCTTGAGGCTGTTCCCTCTCCTCCTGTCCCTGTTCCCTGGGAGCAGAGCCCTCCCCTGGCTGTCCCCTCCTGGCAGGAGTTGTGCAGAGCCACAAGGTCCCCCCTGAGCCTCCTTTTCTCCAGGCTGAGCCCCCTCAGCTGCTTCAGGTGCTCCAGCCCCTTCCCCAGCTCTGTTCCCTTCTCTGGACATGCTCCAGCCCCTCAATGTCTCTCTTGCCCTGAGGGGCCAAGAACTGGACCCAGCACTCGAGCTGTGACCTCACTGAGCACTGGTGACATTGGAGACCCAGCAGGAAGGCTGGGGATGGGACTGCAGAGACCTTGTTTTTTTAGGAAAAGAAGCTAAAATGGTTCCCTGTGCCACAGGCAGGCGCTGGCCTGGCTGAATCCCTCTCTCCATGCCCGGGAGGTTTCCTTTGGGACAGCACCCACATTCCTGTGTTCCTCTGCAGCTCTACGACCTCATGACTATGGCCTTCAAATACCAAGTGCTGCTGTGTCCTCGGCCTAGGGACATTCTGCTGGTCACGTTCAACCACCTGGATGCCATCAAGGATTTCATCTCCGACTCCCCTGGCATTCTGAACCAGGTGGATGAGACCTTCCGGCGGCTGATTGAAGTAAGAATCCTCAGAAAAAGGGTGGGACACGCTGTGGTTTGATTTTATGGGTTTTTTACCTCTTAGAGATGACTTGCTACATTGGAGAGGGCTGTGAGTCCAATGGTGTTTTTCTATTGGCCCAGTTTAAATCGATGTATTGTGTATTCAGCCTGATTTAAGTCTCCACTGATTTCAGCAGAAATTAAATCAGACTTTTAGTGGCAGACAATAATGACTGATAATGACCAGCAGCCCCCTTAGAGCACCTCTGCTCCCCCTGCAAGTGGATCAGAATATTGAGCTGTACTTGCTTGTTCCCTCTTTCCCTGGGTGGGACATGGCACACCTGTAAATCCTTGATGATTTTCCTTTTCCAGACCTACAACTGTCTCTCTGATGGTGAATTCCAGCTCATCAGGCAAACACTTCTCATTTTCTTCCAGGACATGCACATCAGGGTAAGAGCCTAATCCAGCTAGGCAGGGAGAATGACAGGGAGTTTGGGGCTGGAATACAAAGGGATCTGCTTATAAACACTGCAGGTCTGGGTTTGTTGCTTGTGCTTTTCAGTCATCTTGACATGCTTGTAATTGCACTCAAGTTTCACAAATTGAGGACATATACTGCAATAATGAATAATTCTACAATATTATGAAGAAAAGAATTTCTACTAGTATGATTTGCTGATTGATAAATCCATTTTTCCTTTTAGAAGAAACTTGATAGGACACCCGAGCGTGAAGTCTTGATGTTCTCCAAACAAATTGGTCACACTCACGTGCACAAACAGGATGTAGTTTTTAATACAATTTTTTTGATGTTAGATCAGCGTGCCCATCCTCTGGACCACAATTCCACATCACTTTTGTAAATACATCCCCATACACACACCAAGAGCTCTGGGAAACCTTCCCCAGTGTAGGCAGAGAGGCTCAAGCTCAGATTTCAGTGAAGTTGGATGGGAAGGTCCGTAGAGGATTCCCCCAGGGTGTGATGTTTGTGATGTCCTTTTGCAGGTCTCCATCTTCCTGAAGGACAAAGTGCAAAACTCCAACGGCCGCTTCGTGCTGCCGATCTCAGGGCCTGTCCCCTGGGGCACAGAGGTGCCAGGGCTCATCAGGTGAGCTGGGGCTGCTCAGGGAGGAGCAACTTCATGCCAGAGGGCTCAGGGGTCCAGCTCAAACTGCCATTCCTGCTGCATGCACAGCTGAACCTCCAGTAAATACTATTTAAAGGGCAGGATTTGGGACTAAGTCACCCAGCAATGAAATGCTGAGCTGCTTTTGGAGTTTTCCATCCCAATAAAGTATTATTATTTACTATTAATAATTTATTAGTAATAAATAAGTAATTTAGTAATGTATTAGTATTTAGTAATTACTAATTATTAGTAATTTATCCCATAACAGAGGCATTTAGCAATGTACAGAATAGAGTTTTACTGCAGAGGAATTGGGTACTGAAATCAGGACTGAAACTACTAAATGTTTCAATAATGCCTTGTTTTTAAGGATATTCAATCACAAAGGAGTGGAAGTGAAAAGGACTGAGTTCACCACTGCTGGGAATTACGTTACTCCACAAAGGGAAGGATCTTTTGAGCTTTATGGAGACAGAGTCCTCAAACTTGGAACAAATATGTAAGTAATTTTTGTTCTGTGTAGAAACCTGAACCAAGTGCTGATGGGTTGTTCAGAAGCACATCTTCAGCCTGGTGTGGTTTTGGCCTCTTTTGCTGTTGGTTATCAGGTTGACTTTGTTACAAGGTGCTGTCCTGCACCAGGATATGTGTGGACAGTATATAAAGAGCTGTGGAAAACAGCAAAACTTTGATTTATGTCCACAGTGGAGCTGAGGAAAGAGTGTTCAGTGTCTCATGTGCTGCTGCATTTTATGTGAAATGTGATTTAAGTAACCAACAGTCAAGAAATCCTCTCTGTTCTCCCAGTTTGCCTTAATGTACACTTTCCATCCAATGAGATCTGTGTTCCTTCTCCCAGCTTTGTCCCTCACACGCCTTCTTGCCTCAGTATTGCACCACACTGAACTTCTCATTGCAACTGTTCAGTCTTCAGGAAAATACCCTAAAATTCTGCATCCTGTGCTGCTCCCTCTGGTTGCTGTACCAGCTCAGAACAAGCTCTTTCTTCTCATGTGTTTTCCCTCTAGGTACAGCGTGACCCGGCCAGTGGAGACACACATGTCAGGATCATCCAAAAACCTGGCATCCCAGGCAAAGGTCAGTGTTGTCCTGTTCCTGCCACTTCCTAAACTGGCCAAATTCTTAGTCTACAGATATGGGATAAGTTCAGGGAAGCTTTTCTGTTGTTCTCAGAGCTTCATCTAATCCTCCCCAGTCCTTTGAAGCCAGGGGAAGGCCACAAATTCCCAAAGAATCCACACACTTGTGCAAGAATGTGCTTGCTTCCATTTTAATCTCCTCAGAAAACAGAAAGTTGCCTTTACAGATTTCTCATCTGTCCAGTTTAGCTGGAAAAGTATCTTGTCCTAAGTCTATAAATTCAAGCAACCATTTCCAGTATCGAGCTGGTGCATACTGGTGACCTGCATAGTCTGTACTGGGAATAACAGGGAAATGTGCTTCTATCCCTCTGAAGGACATGTATGGAATATCAGAAATGTGTGAAGGACATATCTGGAATATCAAAGCTCCTTGCAGCCCCAATCTCCCAGGTGTTGCCCCACGTCTCAGGGGTCACCAGTTGTTGTTGTTGGAGTCCCCTCGGGGTGAATCAAGACTCTTGACTCCAATATCAGAAGGCTGATATTATTTATTAAAATGACTCCATTGTTCAGAAGGATTTGGGCTATTTCTGCCCAGGTACAGAGCTACATCTTGCTTCTTCCAGCTCCATACCCAAAAGTGCAAGAATGCCAGAAAATGTTTACAAAGTCAGAGAGAGCAATTCTTTATATCATAGGTTGAGAAAAGAAAACCACATCTCACATATTGGGAGACAGGCAAAGGAATGCATTTTGTCCTTGAAACACACACACAAAGATTTGAAATCTGCAGAAAAAAGAGCTTTCCCATGGAAGAAAAAACTCAGCAAGTTAGCATCCAAGAAACTTCTAAAATGTCCAGTGACACCCAGGTAACTGCCCATTGCTGTTTCCTGCAGGAGAACATAGCCCCCAACCCTCTTGCTAAAGAAGAGCTGAACCTGCTGGCCCGGCTGCTGGGAGGTTTGGACATCCAGAAACCGGCTGGTGGCGAGACAGGATTTCGGCTGAACTTGTTCACAACTGATGAGGAGGAAGAGTAGGCTGGAATCCTTCTTGGTTTGGGTTTGGGGTGCCCTATGGGGAGCCCTGGAGATCAAAGCTGGCCCTTAACAGCTTTAGGGTCAGAGCAGCACGTTGTTATCCTGCTCCAGATGTCTGCTGTGATACAGCCTTGTCCCCAGTGCCACTGGACAGAAACATCCCTTCAGCCATTTCAGCAGGATGTTTCTGTCTCTGTGCTTTTAATCTCAGCTTCAGAAATATTCCTGCTCTTCTACACTTAACAAAAATATCTAGGACAGGGAGAAGCCTCCAAACTGGGGTGAATAGATTAATTTGCTGAGTAGGAACAGAGGCATTGTCCAAATTTCATAGAATTCTAGAATGGTTTGGGTTGGAAGGGACCTTAAGGGTCCTCTAATTCCATTCTGCCATGGGAAGGGACACCTTCCAGTAAACCAGGCTGCTTCAAGCCCCATCCAATCTGGCCCTGTGGGCATCCTCTGAGCATCATTTGTGCCTACAGGAGCCTCATGAAGTCTGATTTTTATAATTTCCTTATACATCTTCATGGGATTAACCGCTCTTTTCATGTTTTTAATCAAGACACGCTGCACAGACCAGACCAGAGGAGTTGTCCTACAAGGTTATCAACATTGAAGCCACACAGGTATGTAACGTGTTTCATATCACTGGTTCTCACCATCCCTGCCTTGCTAAGCACTAAGTTCCACCCAGAGCAGAGACTTAAAAATAGAGACTTTTTCCCATTTCACTTAAGCTCATAACTAACTAATGGCCAGTTTTCTGCCAAGACAGTAGAATCGATGAATATTTACTAAGAAAACTTGAATCCTGACAAACACCTGAGCAAGTTTTTAGCCGACTCGGGTGCAGAGGGGACACGTCCCAGTTCATCCCAGTTGGTCCCAGTCCCGGGCGCGGGGCTGAGCGCGGTGTGTGTCCCGCAGGAGCCGGGCCGGCGGGCGGAGCTCTCCCGCATCCTGGGCGAGCTGGACGTGGCGGAGCCGCGCCCGGGAAGCGCCGAGAAGGGCGAGGACCTGCTGGCACTGATGGACGGGCTCTGAGCGGGACACGGGGACACCGGGACAGGGAGACAGCGGGGCATGGGGACATCAGGACATGGGAACACCGGGACATGCGGACACGGGGACATCGGGACATGAGAACAGCGGGATATGGAGACAGCGGGACATGAGGACACCGGGATATGGGGACATCGGGACATGGGAACACCG